>JBAIZL010000001.1:37121270-37341270 GCA_036971475.1 Prosapia bicincta
ATCCAAACCTATATTAGTTTTGTGATTTCAAATTTAGAATAAACAGAATATTTCCACGTAAACGTATTTACGCTAATCTCAATTTATTTCCATATTCTTCTATATAATCCAGAATTATTTTTCTTACTTGATTGCTCGTTAAGAAAATCAAAGTTCAACGTAAAGAAAATTTGCAATTACGCAACATAAATAATAAATCGTATCATCATATTTTGTATAAATTTTTTTAATTCAGTAGTCTGTATTATATTTTACTATGTTCACTAAATACAACCCTGTTTCTAACTGAGACACACGTGTTAAAAGTTGACGCAGAATTGAAACTGAATGCGGAATTAATAACAAATGTTTTGGAGGGTGGAGAGTGGATTACAACGCCATCGATGCTTTGTGAATCTCTAGGCTCCAGACTGCTCCAGAAGAAAGGCACGGGGAGAAGTAGGGGAGGGAATGGGGTCCGTTCAATGCCAAAAGGCGGTTTTGACTGAGTTCTATAGCTTCTATGACACAAATAAACAAACACTATAATTCTCAACTGTTTTTTCATTCTTCTGTTTAAATTTTGTTAATATTGTGAGTCATAGCATTTAATTGTATAGTCAGTGGAAGTATCGTTATGTTCTATGCTAAACCTAAATATTCATTTTATAATTTTATGTCCATTGTTTATATTAATTTGGTTAGTTACGATCATAGGATTCGAAACATCTGATTAGTTTTAAAATTTGTTTTTTCGTTTCTATTTCAAACTGGAAGTAAATGTTTGTAATTATCTCTTAAACCGCACAAACATTCACATATTTCAAAACAAACTAAACCAATTACAAACAAATATTACTTTGACAGTCTTCGTAAGATATATAATACTAGACATTTTAATACTAAACTAACTTTGACTTGTTTTTTATTGAATTGTGAGATATTAGATTTTATTTCTTTTATATATATATATATATATATATATACATATATATATATATATATATATGATGTGTTTCTTGATTAGGTTGTTTTAAGTTATTTTTAATATTATTTGTAAGGAAAACTTTAACACTTTACCTACAATGTACAACTCCATCGGAGAGAAATCAATATCAAATTTACTTCAAGTTCTGATCATCGATGGTACAAACTTTATTATCATCTGACGCCTTTTTGTTTTGATCACTAAATTTACCCTCTAAGCTATTAACCTTGTTCTCGAATTTTTGTTCGTTAACTATATAACTTTTCTCGGAAATCCATCTCAATCCTTACAATCATCTTTTGGTAATTTCAAATGTAAATCGTACAACTCTAGCTCTGTATTAATTTGTCATACACGTATTTAATCTCTAAATCTAACCATTTCTTTTTAGCAAATAATAAAACTTTATCAGTTCTAGAATTCTTCAGTTTAATATTACTTCCAGAAACAAATTTTAGAAACACACTAGAACTTCTATATTTTTTAAAAAACTTAATATCTTCTAAAAAACCTTAACTCTCTAGTTCAATTTTTGGAAATTACTATATTCCTGAGATCGAAAAGTCATAGTGTTACTATTTATTAGAAATACACTGTGGTTTAATATTAATAATAAATACTCAAAAACCTCTAAACCACAATAATTTTTTATTTTACCTTTATGCACGTTTCAGTTACCAAGTAACCATCCTCAGAAGTATAGTATACAAAGACTGGATAACTCTACAAAAATACCTTATTTATAATCTACGAAACTATTTACCCCCACTCCGACCTCTACAGCCCTACCACTTAGTATTTGTTTGATAAATTAAGTCATAGAAAACTGGAGCTGTACGATTTACATTTGAAATTACCAAAAGATAGTTGTAAGGATTGGAATAAATTTGCCAAAAGCGTTTATATTGTTAACGAACATAAACTTGAAAACAAGGTAATGTCTTAGTGGGTAAATTTAATGATCTAAACAAAATCGTGTCTGATGATAATAAAGTTTGTACCATCGGTGATCAGATTTTAAAGTTAATTAAAAATGAATTAGATATAGATTTTTTCCGAAGGAGTTGTACGTAAAGGCTTACAGTATTCAGTTACTAATAATATTAAAAATAACCTAGAAGAATTAGTGGCAGACGTTGAGTGTGGTATATCTTCATTCTGTTATTTGTTGATCTGTTTTTAAATACTGTAAAGACTTTTTAGAGATAAATATTTTTAATAAATTTCTAGCTCTTGAAGAGAATTCTAGTTTGAAATAAAAATTTAGATCAATGTTTTAGAACTAATTAATTGGTTTTAATCAACCAGCCTAAAATAAACATTTACCTTCTCATCCATATTGTGCTATATGAGGATTTAGATAATTTTATCTGTCAAATTAATATAAACACACATTTTTTTAAATTTTATAAAATCTGTTTAGAAAGATGTGTGCCTATTAAGCCCGAGACGTACTGTTGAAAAATAATGATAATAATGTATCTATCCAGAGGTACATGCAATAAAATTTACCAAATTTGTATTTTCAAATTTTCGATTGAATTTTTTTTATTTCACAAGATGCATTTAATACCAAGGTTCATTAATTTCTAATAAATAATAATACCGGCTTAACCAAAAATGAGTTTTAAAGAGTATATTCCGAAACTCTATACCCAGTCAAAACACTTCCTATGGAGAGAAATAAGATCCAAACTACTGTTAGTTATTATTAAGTCACAGACTTATATGACCTCTTATAAAATTATTTAATACATCATATTTTTAAAAAATGTATTATATATTCTCATGTTTCAATATGAAAACCATAAAACTAATACCAACACGATCGAACTATAACCTTATATATTTGTTATCATAAGATATTTAAATTTAAATTTTTCCATATAAAGTATATCAAATTTATAAATGTTTTAATTATACCTTTAAATTTTAATTAATAGGCGCTTATAAATTTAGCTTCCGTTATTTAAACGTCAGTGAAATAGATATATATTTACTATTTACGTATCGGAAATGTATAACTTTCTTTTAACGTACGCTTTAACGTACTGCTTACATTTAAATAGACTACTTTCAATACTTGTAAAGAGTAAAATAGTGACACAAATAATCTTAAAAAACAGCTGTAGATCAGCATTCATGCTTAGACAATTCAATCATGAATACTAAATTTCCGAATATATAGAAAATGGCATTTGAATTTTATTTTAAAATAAGCTTTGTTACCTCTAAGTGAAAACTAAAACAGCTTAATTGCCACATTTGACCCCAATTAGTTTACCTAACGTGAATGTGACATTTGAATTGTGACCTCATATTTCTTCAGTTCTCTTTCCGTTAGCTAGGCTTGAGTAGGGAAATTTACACTTTAAAAATACACTTCATGGAAAATTGAAAAAAATAATAGGAAACACTCAATTGAGATTTCGTTACTTGCAAGGTTTAGTTAAAAACTAAATTTCAATAGCTCATTGATTTCAGAATCGAAATAAAGTCATATTTTAACAAGTTAATAATGTAATAATTAATTATTTATTACTTTTACACCAGTCTTTAAGAAAAGAAACATTTTGAAAAACAAAGCAATCTTACTGAATAAATAAAGAAATTACATTTTTTGGAAAAAGCAATATTATAATTATTTCAATGTTGGCAATTATTCCTCAAGGCGTATTTACCACGTGGAACCATAGCTAATGTAGAAATTATAAATAAATTACAAAAGCTCATACACACCGTGTTTATGCTTGTATTTTTAAACCATTCTTTATTTATTCAATTATTTTATTTTGTACATATTTTACAAAGTTATTTAGTCAAAGTGGTTTTATTTTATAAAACCAACAACTCAAGAAGTAGACACATTAAAGATATTTAAACTTGGATGTTAAGATAGGTCACCGTTTGTCGTTAACATTCATTGTTCTAATGTTATAAACAAAATGTATTGACAACATAGTTTCACCAACAAATAATAAAACATTGGAAAGCATCTAGAGTTATTCTTTTCGATTTTTTTATAACGATGTTATAATTTTGAAAACAATGTTCCTTGTTTATTTCTGGGGACTGGGGATCAAATATTTTGTTTCAGTTAAAAATATAATTAACTTTTTATCTTCCTTGGAAATTTACTAAATTAGAATTTTAAAAGTAGCACATAATTCGGCCGTCTCTTTTGAGATATCAATCTAACAATTAGCCAGCGTTGTAGCAATGCCTTAAATTAGATTTTGAGAAATACGACTTCTAAAACTGAGTTGCTGCCAATTTTATTTTTCTGATAATGCTGGAAGCTGGGGTTTTTAAATTAATTATTGGTTCTTGTGCTTGTAAATACTTTTAGCTGAAGATTCAACTTTGTCAATTTTTTTTTTAATATTTCTGTCTCTTATAGGTTGTATACTATGTTTTCGATGTCGATTACTGAACCATAATTTATGTTGTCAAATCAAAATTGCATCAGAATAAATTCATCAGTAAAAGTAAAATTATCTTTATTAAAGACTGGAAACTAGAATCCGCAAAGTGAAATTACCTATATTTATAAAATTACAATTACCTATATTGATCAGATTAATACAATTATTAAAAACTTATAACTTATTTTTAACTTATAAAATCATTTACACAAATTCTACAATAGTTGTACTTGAATTGTAAGATCTATATACTGAACTACAGTATACATACAAAAACACTAAAACTCATTTCTCCTAATAAAATTTTAATTGTAGACATGCAATTTTCCCACGTCATCAGTGGTTATAATCAATAAATATAAATTATCAAAATATAGTTAAATTATCCTCAGATAAAGTAGGCTATATAGTAAGCAAACTAATTATATTATAAGTTATTTAGTTAAAGACGCAAATATTTAATTAAAATGATGGTACTCGCCAGACTTAATATTAAGGGATATTAAAAGATTATTTAATCAAGGGAATATGAATAACTTTGCTAACAAAAAACTATACATTAAGTCAGAAATTGTGAAACCACCCCCGCGATATGTCATTGTCCTTTTCTTCTCATGCGTAAAAAGACAGACCTATGTATTTCAAGAAATCTTTACTATTTTTCTTTCAGTCTCGGGGTGAATGGAATGACTCTAGATTTTGTTAAAATGACAAAACAGTTGGAATATTGTTTCTTTGTTTTCAGTTAATAATAACATGATTATTTTCATCAAATAAATTTTTACAACATAACATTTTGTACAATGGGAAAATCTTTCTTTAACAAAAAACACAAATTTAGCTGTATAGAATTTATCGCAAAACTAACAAAATAAAACAGTATCTAATGGGCACAATAATTCTAGACTATTCAGTAGAATCAAAAGGAATAAAATTCTATCCTTTTTTTTTAACTATTGGTAGCAAATATATTTAGGGCTACATTTAAAAAATAAATGTTTTTAACTGTTTTGAAAATCGTATCATTTGGCATCTTACATGATGTTGTCATTTCATTTAATATGATGTTTACACATCATGTAAACATGATGCTCGTGTGTGTATGTGTGTGTGTGAGAGTGTCCGTGTGTATGTGTGTGTGTGTGAGTGTCCGTGTATGTGTGTGTGTGTGTGTGTGTGTGTGTGTGTGTGTGTGTGTGTGTGTGTGTGTGTGTGTGTGTGTGTGTGTGTGTGTGTGTGTGTGATGTGTGTGTATGTGTGTGTGTGTGTGTGTGTGTGTGTGTGTGTGTGTGTGTGTGTGTGTGTGTGTGTGTGTGTGTGTGTGTGTGTGCGTGTGTGTGTGTGTATGTGCTTGTGTTTGGTTTGATCCAAGCTTAGCAAGATTCTTCTTTGTTTGGCAAGCCGGCTTCACAGCAGGTGTGCTGTAATGAAGAGGTAAGTAATGAAGGTTTCTAGAATTATGAATGCTATAAGTTTTTTTATGAGTAAATCGTTTAAAGTAAAAATGCTTATGTTTGAGCTTTGTTTTAAGGAATTTCTTTTAAGCTAAACTTTGTCCTAAAAATAGCTGGAAGCTACCTTCAAGGTGAGTTTAAAATTGAAGAATTTCAAGAACAACAGGACACAAGGAAAAAATAACATATATAACTACATAATCACTAAAATATTATGTTTTACGATAATTGTTTTTTAGAATATGTACATTTAACAATTTAAAATATTACAAAATCACACAAATATTATTACATTTACAGTCTTCTACAATGAATGTTTCTAAAATCCTTTTTACATTAACTAAAACGAAGAGGGTTTAATAAATTAATTCAGTATTGCATGAAACCGTACCGCTATTTTATCGCTATCATTAGGTTTTGAAGTTTGTTTAAACATTTATTTCTTTTAGTCGAGAACACTTATATAAACTTCTTGCACAAATAAACTTTTTACACCTGACTTTACGATAGTTAAAATCTCTCTCTTCGGTCGTTTGTACACAAAACCAACTAAAATAATGAATTGGTGATTACCTTGTACGAGTCGGTGTCTGTATGAAGTGGTGGGCGAACTTGTTGGATCGATGCGCAACCCATATCCTGTGACTCACCACTACACCGTATCCAACCCCTGACATCAGTATTTACTCTTTGTCCTTGTGTACGCAGGACACAGGCCTTGCATTCTATGTAAATGCTGAGCGTTTCGACACAGTTCACTTGCTGATGAGCTTGTTATCACAGCGTGTGGCTGAACAATTACATTACGGAGCGCAATTGTTTATTACAAAACGAACGGGAAACACTAGTTGTAAACAAGAGTGTATAGGAGCAAACGCACTCCTTAATGATTTTACTTTGAAGTGGATGGTTTTCGATCATATATCTAGGTGGCGTGGCAATTCTGACAAAAACGCCTGAAATATTATGTAGTTTGAAACCTATAAGCCTTTAATTTTTAGGTTTCAAATTAAAATTTTTAATATAATATACAATTTAGAAAACAAAAAAATAATTTTCCTCCTCCTAAATGATAACCTAACTTGGCATGATTACAACGAAAAAGGGACTGGGATAACGTACTAAACATATTTCATAAGAAAAATGTATATAGTAAAGATAGTTCTTGAAAAATGCCATTATAAATAATGTTAATATCATGAGTAACTGTTATTAACCTTATACAGTCAATAACCTTATTATCGGCCTCGCCTTAAGTTACAACACAAATAGACTCTAAAAATAAACAGATGCCAAAAGTACTTAGGTCGGCTAACGGGACAATTAGGGGTTGTAGCAAGAAGGACAATAGTTTATACCCCCAACTGCTTTTTATTTAATACTAATTATTTCTTGCATTAAGTTATCTTGGTAATACCAGATTAACAAATGTTCGTTGTCAATAATAAATATTTTTAAACAGTACGATTATGGTAGTAATTTTTTTAAAACCTTGACTATTGGTAATAAACAGCTTTCGAACGCTGTTATATGTAGGCCTAGGATTAGTTTTGCATACCATTTTACTTATATTTGTTAGACGATTGACGAAATACTGAAGTTGAACTTATTTTCAAAACTATTTTCTAAAAGCTATTCAAGTATATACTTAAGATGTATTTAATTTATAGTTTGTCAGAGAGGGCATTACTAGTTTAAGTAGTATATGCTGTTCTATTTCATATTTTTCCTTTTGATAATTTGGCTATTCGCCTATCGCAATTGCAAGAATAAGTGCATTTATTAGCAATAACTTCCAAAAAGGTAAATCATTTTAAATTTTAATTACCTTCGTTTTTGAATTGTTAGGTCACAGTAGAAAAGTCAATCTTAGAAATTACACTCAAGTGTAACAAATTGTATTGTCTTCTTTAAAAGGTTAAGTACTATCTTTACACACAAATATTTTTTCGTAAAACAGACATCAATAAAACCCAGAATTGATTGTTTTAAAAACAAAAGAAACGTCTTTTAATTATTTCCATAAAGGGTAACAATTCAAGGTAGCAGGTAGACATTTTTACTCACCCAAGCTGGGAAAAATATTTAATGTAAGTAACCTGCCTATTCTATGCCATAAGTTCTCCAATTATCGGTTCCTACTGATTACTATCCCTTTGTTTAGTCCAGTTATCCGCCCTATCTTCTTCTTACTAAGGGGTGTTACTGGTAGACATCTATTTATACTCCCGATAGGGAGCAGTTCAACTTCGGGTACGAAACCCTGCAAAAATGATTCTATAATACCTCGCTTTATCAAGTGCAAAGGGCTTTGTGATCCTACCTTTTTTCTAGCTATATTCTCAATCCCTTCCTATACCTCTTAAACGACAATAATTATACTTCTTGATCACTTCAAAACTACAAACAAGAATCGGAAAATGTCACTGACAATTGGTTCATTATTGATTGTATCTTGATTGTTTACTGTCAGTATTGTACGCGTACACTTAGACATTTTAGATACCAATAGTTACGTTTTTATTACAGCATATCCTTCATAATTAACTATACAAATATTACTGTGTGTTTGTTCTAATAAAACGCACATACTGTATTTTATATAAGTTCAATTCCAATGATGTTCAGGCGAGAGAATGAGAGAGGGGGGGGAGAAACAGAAGACTATGAACTTGCTTCCACGACGACTACCAGGGTACACTGACCCATCCAACATTTGCTGAGGAATTTACCTCTACTTGCGCTTTCTTACCGGGCCGTACAATGTAGTCATCCGTACAACAAAGGCTAGCATTGTTTCTACTGAAATCCTTTGTTATGTTTGCCAAACAATGAGACGTATTAACAAAGTGTCTAATTAATATTAGTTTAGAAAATTTACTTTCTACTAAAACTTGATTATGTATTTTGTTTAGACTGGACTTTACAAAAACGCAATTTGTAAATAATTTGGTATGACGTGAGAAATGTTTACCAATTGAAAAGAATAATTAGTTACAAATAAAATCTGTTTTTATAATATAATTTAACTAATGTAAAGTAACCTGTTCTATTCATTGCGCTTTAAAATGAAACTCAGTAGCCTAATCGACTTTCCCGAATTTAAAGTTAAAAGGAAATTTTAAAAATATAACGACATTTTTAAAATCGATACGAAAGGTCGATAAAAATCGATAAAAGTCGATACAAAGTATCTGATTTTACTACGTATCATAATTAAACGGTTTTTTGAAAAATTAGCTATAGTTTTAGGTTAATGAAAGAATTAGGATTACAAAAACTTCTTGAAAACCATTTTTTTTAAACAATTTGAAAACTACTTAACTAATCTATGTATGTATACGAGACGAAATTCTTTTAAGAATTAGGAAGTTCACGATTAGCAAAAAAAAAACTTTGCTGAAACGTAGATATTTCTTTATTACCTAAACATTTAAAAGAAATTTTGTAGGCTTCTGAAAATTCAGGTAAGGGCATTCTACTCATGTGTACTAGATCTCAGTATACTGTAAATAAAAACTATCTTGAAGTTGTAATATTTGAATTTCTTTCTGAAAGTTTAGAATTAATATGAAGTTTTTTCAACCCTGACAAATTTAAAAAATGTTTGGTCTATAAAAAATTATATAAGCATTAGGCCTATTATTATTCAAGGGTAGTAAAACCCCAACACCCCTCGATGCGTCTCAAGATATAGGCGATCGCTTTATTTGATAACATGAATTGGTTGTCACGCCAATGACGAGTTGAATACATTCAAAGATATAGAAATTCCACGCTAACAATCTTCTCGGTGTAATTTATCTTCCATACGTCCCATCTTATTATTTCTTTCGTGGTAAAAACGATAAATTTTCGTGCAATCAGTTAACAGAGTTCGGTGTATAGTTTATACCCTGCTGCTAAAAAACAAGTAATAATCTATGCTTTAGTATTTTGTTTACGTTGAAAATATGTCACTTAATTTTATCGAGAAGGAACCACAATCTTTAGCAATTGTTTCGGTTATCATAATCAGCCTTTAAAATTTGATACTTGAAGAGTTATTAAAACTGCGATCGATTGGTAGATAGGTAGTTTAAAATGTATAGTACCATAAAGAAAATAAATTAACGTAGTAAGTAATTCAAGCTTGTCTTTACGTGAATTATTTTCTATAAATTTATAAAATTTATAATGTAAAAATAAGTTTGTACTGTTTAAATTTTAATTAAAAAGGACTCAAATACGAATACAGTATTAACATAAAAGAAAAAATAGATTATATTTTGTTCCATATCAAAAGTTATTGAATTATAATGTTTGTAAATTATTTGAAACTTTTTATTTCTCTGCTTTATTTCACATTAAAGACGAGATTTTTGCAAGCTGATTGCGCCTTATTTTACACACTAGATACTCTTTGCGAATAACCTTCATTTTGACTTGAAACTTTATAATATGTATGTTACGATGATATAATTTATTCAATAGTAATACTTGCATGTTCGTTTATATTTATTTTGTTGGTTTTAATAATTTTATTTTTATTATTTTCATTTATATTTATTTATACTAGTGTATTTCTAATTAGTTTCCTTTTTATTTTTATTTCTATACTTTAATGTTCCTTACTTACCCCTACAAATAAAAATGAAGTTACTGCACTTGGAAAACTCTAAAGGAAATGTAAACTGTGTTCCTTCTATTTATAAACTTTTACTAACTACATAATTAAAACAGGTTATAGCTTTACAGACATGATCCACAGCTTACACATTATATTCATCAACAATAATGTATACATTAACAGACTGGAGCAATATGAAATTTACAAACATGCCGACACACAAGATAAAAACATTTAATGAACAAACAATACAAATCAAATAAACTTTCTTCAAATACATTAATGTAATCAGATACATTAAATATTAGAATGCTTACTTTAAAACACTTGCTATATAGCCAACTTAGAAACTGATTAATCACACAAAGACACTGGTGAAACTTTATCAATCCAAAAGTTTGTGTCTCAGTAAGTGTTGTATAATTTACTGTATTATAAATCCGGCAAGTCATTATTTTACTAAGTTTAAGCTTTCATGATTCGTCGACAGTCGTGGAAAATAAAATGCACGAATTTAATTATATTACGAAATCAATTTAATCTGAAAACGTAATGATTGATTAATCAGACAACAGCCTGTTGTAGCTATAGAACCAAAACCATACAGACACTTAGTCTTCATTTACAAATGCATCGGAAGAGAGAGTAGGTAGAATCACATAGTATAGCTATGATCTATATTTGGACAGCAGAAATTCCACTCCGCCTATTCATTGACATATGCATTTATCAACGGAATGAGTCACCAACACTGTGACCAAGACGAGCGTTTAATAGACAAACAATGAAATCAGCCGCATATCGCAACAGTTTTTTTCCTACGTATTATTATAGTATGCATTAATAAAACATTTTTTAACCGTTAAACTTACACAGTTTGCCAATGTGGGTTTGATTACGTCAATCAACGTGCAGACATCTAATGGTACTGAACAAGTAAGCGTGTGTAGCAGAGTATGTGCAGAACTATTAACAGGTAATAGCAATACAGTATGACCTTGACCAAACAACTGTTTATTTTATATTATATCCAACTGTTAACGCTTTCTAGAAAACCTTTCTATATAAATAATGTTCAGTAATTTTCTAGCTCTGAAATATGTTTTGGAGAAATTAAATAACTTTACGATAGCGAGATCTGATTGAGAGAACTTTCATAATCTGCTTTATTTTCAGTTTAATGGTAAAGAAACGACTTGGTAATGGGGCAAGTACAACGTTTCTGTCGAATGCGATGACTTGACGATGGCTATACAGTTTGACATACTGAAATATAGAACATCTTGTGAGAGTGTGGCATCACAATATTAGCAACTAAAACGTTAAAAATTTGTCATATATGTCTACGAAGACAGCCTTTTATATTCTGCAGAGAGCCACCTTTATGAAAGGGCACGTCCGCAAAAACTTTAAGCTTTAGATTGCAGTAAAATTGGCTTAACCTACATTTCCACATATCCTGCTAGTATTAGCCTGCCTACCTTTGCTTCAAAACAAAATATAAAATAGTATGGTCTACATTTCTTTTAAAACAGTATAAACTTTTTATAACTTGAATACCAAAAATTAAAACTAAACGGTTAGTAATTAAAAAATGCTAATACAAATTTTTAATTCAAATAAAAAAAATTATTAATATACTAAAATTTATAATATTAAATCGTAGCCAATTAGTAATAAAAAAACAGAAAATTAACAAAATTATTGTTTAACAATAAAGCGTCTGAAAACAATTAAATTATTTTGTGAATGACTTCGTACTCACTGTTTTGAAAAAGAAATAAATACTGTAATAGTATAAATGAATAACTGTAGGGAAGTTGTGGTTTTTATGTAATGCATAAAAAGTAACCAATTTATTTTTAACTGTTTGGGTTTTCAGTCAATTACTGATTAACATGTGATATGGAAACAATAATAAACACAACTATTTTTCCTTTTTTTATGAAAATACTTTATTAGTATTTAATTTACTAATAATTTAAATTTGTTTAATAAATTTTAATTTCTTATTTCTTTACGTTTCAGGTATTTTAAATATTTCAAGGGTAAATGAATACAATTTTACAAATACAACAGTTCTTCTTTAAATTCCGTTAAAAATTTTTCTTTAAAAGTTCAAAATCCATTTTACTACTTCATTTTAACTCCATGTAACTAATAGAAGATTAGTGACAGATTTTTTTTAACAAAAGTTTTAATATACTTTAGCACAAATTCAAACAATGAATAAAAAATATTATTAATTACTCATTCCGACAAAATGTATGCGCTACGAATAGACAGGTAGGCTACTATTACACCTATAAATATATGACTAAGTTTAATTTCTTTTACTAAACTATCATTAACGCGTGGCTATTAGTACATTAGTTTATATGAGTTAAAATATCTACAAGTCAATGCAATATTTCTTTTGATAGTATAGATAGTCATTTTAATAACAAGTAAGAAATGTATTTACCACTTCTGGGACAAAATCTTTTGTATTGATTTTTATAATAAACGATGGTTTTTAATCGAATATATTCAAGTAAACAACGATAAATACTTCGAAATCGATTTAGTTTTTGGTCTTAATATACTAAACAATTTAAAATACAGTATTTACGAAATTATGGACTGTCATTTAAGGTTTCGAAATTCCAAAAATCGGAAGAAATTATAAGTTACGGATGTTAAAATTCGAATTTGCAGTGGTCACAAAGTTTAGGCTATAGATTGGCAAACCTGAAATTATTCTATACTTTCTACGCAAAAAGCCATCTACCTCATCCGTCAAGTTGTTTATCAGCAGCTGTTTACTCATTTATCATTTTTATTGCTCTGGCCAACATCGTTACCAATATTGACGCTAGGTAGGCCTATGCGACACGCTCTAATGAGCTAATCATCTTCTATAGTAAACACTCTGACCTTATCACAAAACGTGGTGACGTCTTTTCCAAGCAAAAACGTGTTTGCGATTTTGCATATAATACTCTGTACATCAGCTGACTATTTTCAAAATATAATCCCCTACAATCCCTTCTAGACAGTTTCTCCTAATTAAATAACGTGCAGGAAAAATCTAGAAAAAAATATATAATGACTTTTGGAAGGTAATTTTTCAGAGTACCTCTGACCATAATAATCACAATGTAATACGAAGTGCTGTATAAGTATTAGGAATCAGGTTATAAGTCTACGCTCTTTTTAACCCTGTAACCACATTTGTATTTATTGTAGTTTTAAGGGGATGAGCTAGTATAGAACTTTTCGTGAATTTAGGCATGATTATGTTAAACATATAAAACCATTGATAGAATACAGAGGGGATCATGGCCCCACGTGTGCAGATCCGTGTACCTGAAAAAGATGTACTCTCCAGGTACATCATCTCCAGATCCCCTTGTAAGAATATATGTAGTTGGAATTAGATAGATCTAGAAAGGACATAATATTCCCTGGTCGTGGATATACAGAAACATTATGGCAACGCACGAGCACGATCGCTCAAGTGAAGTGTAACAGCTCTCAAGCGAGGTTACTACTTCAATAAAATTATACCAAATAACTCTCATCTGACTGAGTGGCCTAATTTTTTTAGGTTATATTAATATTCAAAATAGCAATAATAATTTTTAATCGTTTCTCTGTCACATTTAAGGTTAAATCAATGTAAGCCTAAGTAGTATGATCAAAAATTACATAATAAATGGATATTTTTGATAAAAAACAACATACTGAAAATAAATTTTTTTAAATAACTAAAATCTTCCCCATTTCAAACAGTTTTATCCAAATTATTATCAATAGTACGTTGTTATGTTAAAATCGGGATTTGTTAAAGATGTTTCTTAAAAATTCTAGAGCATCTGACTGACTCAAGTTTTGGTGCCAATGAAAATACTGGATAAATTTCTTGGAGTTAACATTAGTTGAGTCATATGAGGACGTCATCATAACCTACCTTTGTTCTCAAAGCGAATAAATTTTTTAACAGAATAATTTTAGTTTTAATAGATTATATTACTGAAAATGTTTGAATTTCCTAAGATTGAGGTATCTATATTAGTAGAAAACAATTAAAAATTAATAGTAACATTTGTTGATTCCATCTTCGCGTGAGCTACTAGCAATCACTAAACACTTTTAAATGTTTTAAACTTGCCTATAGTAGCACTTACTTTGCTTGTTGAGGACGGCCGTTTCGAACGGTCTGAGTTGACAAAGGGACACATCTCCCGAACGGCCGTTCTCAACAAGCAAAGTAAGTGCTAATATAGGCAAGTTTAAAACATTTAAAAGTGTTTAGTAACTAATAGTAATTAAAGTTCAAACTACTGTAATAAAATTAAAAATTACTAAGGCTAATTATTTAAATAAATAATGACATATTATTATCCTTGTACAGGGTCTACAAGAGGTTCAACATTGACTAAATTAATGAGTTGCTACTTTTTCAAAAATTACTGGATCCAATCCAACATTTATAATGAGCAATAAAATGTAAGGAAATTTTAAAGATCTTTTCTCGCTTTCTTTATCGGGTTAGTGCATATTTTGGAAAATATTTATAATTCTTTTCTTTTTAATTGAAATAAGCCAAACAGTCGGGCTATTATCGCCTACGTAGTAGTGAATATAAAGTAGGTATATCAGCCTCCCTGGTGAACGACATTGGAAAAATCATGGTATCGTGTGGCACCAGTCCGGCACCAGAAATAGACCTCTCTATTGAGGTATATATAGGTGTTACCCTGTTACACTCCTTATAAGAAAAAGCATATTTAATCATAGACGGAGTTAGGGAGTACTTAAAAAAAGGCATAATGATTATCTGCTACTGAAAATAGGGATAAGTCATTACATAAAGTTGACAGAGTTACTTAAGTGGAACTGGTCTTATCCATAATCGGAACTGATCTAAACCTGAAACGGAACCGCTCTAAACCTGAAACGGAACTGCTTTTAACTTGAAGCTGACTCCTCTAAACCTGAAGGGAAACTATTAACCTGAAACGGAACTGCTCTTAACCTGAAACAGACTACTCTAAACCTGAACCGAAACTACTCTTAACCTGAAACTGAACTACTCTTAACCTGAAACGGAACTGCTCCTAACCTGAAACAGAACTGCTCTAAACCTGAACCAAAGCTACTCTTAACCTGAAGCGGAACTACTCTTGACCTGAAACGGAACTGCTCCTAACCTTAAACGGAACTGCTCCTAACCTGAAACAGAACTGCTC
The DNA here is from genome assembly GCA_036971475.1 of Prosapia bicincta. Classification (NCBI taxonomy): domain Eukaryota; kingdom Metazoa; phylum Arthropoda; class Insecta; order Hemiptera; family Cercopidae; genus Prosapia; species Prosapia bicincta. Next base: position 37,136,960 of record JBAIZL010000001.1, read on the forward strand.
TAAACCTGAACCGAAACTACTCTTAACCTGAAGCTGACTGCTCTCATCCGGGATAAAGGGAGATGGCTACCCTCAATTCGGTTTTACAAATAAAAATAAACTTCAGAATCAGATGCTTATTCAAAATCCAGCACTTAGCAGGTTTAACTAATGGCATAAAAACAAACTCCTCGATAGAAATCAGTTTCATGTTCACATGGTTATGGATCCCACGGTTAGACATTCCACTATCTGTGCAAAGTACACTATTGCCTATCGATCATCGGCAGTGACATGTATTGCTTACACCCTAAATTAAACACTGTACGCTACTGCGCACTAAAAAATGTTTTAAAAAACTTTCAAGCAAATTGTTTTAAAAATGGTTTGAACTAAATTTACAGTTCAAACCTTTTTTCGTAATAGTATCAAGTTCATAAAATTAAAATGGAATGTATCTGTATGCTTATATAAGTATTTTAGAATTTACCAATATTTAATCTTAACTTGAGAAAAAAATGTAAAAATTAAATAATAACTAACAGGAACTCACGATTTTAATTTTTTCTCATGACAGTCTTCATCATCAGTGAGTGTAACTTCACCGATTCTTAAAAGTATTTATAGTTATATTTAGTTAATTAGAGCTTAGCTAGTGAGAACTATTCACAAAGATAAAAATCAAAACAGTGAGCTCAAAATCTTACAAAAAAATTAGTGTTTGATAAACAAACACACAACAAACTAGTTTCGGTGACGATGTCGCCTTCCTCAGTGCTTGGCTACTACTCTGAGGAGTAGCCAAGCACTGAGGAAGGCGACATCGTCGCCGAAACTAGTTTACTGGGTGTTTGTTTATTAAAGACTAATTTTTTTTGTGAGATTTTGAGTTCACTATTTTGACTTTTACCTTTGTAACTACAGTTATAGTTTACAATTTGTGTAGTTACACCATTGATGATTATGATTTATATAGAAACGCGTAATTATATGTTTTCATTATGAAGTAGGGTTCGTTTTTTTAATTATATTAGAAGCTATATTGCAACTTAGTTTAGCTGACTCCTTCCTACAATGTCCCATATTGAATAGAGTCATCCCAGTCAAATAGTTACGAAAATGGAAATGGAATATAAAAATATTCATACTGCTGTAAAAAGTTTGATTCTTTTCAATTAAAATTCTACATGTATAAGACTATGTCATACACTATATAATTTTAATTTGTAATCAGAACGAGTTATATTACGTCAGCACACATATAGCGCTATTAAAAAAGTGTTAAATACTTAAAATTGAGTATTTAAAGTTTTATTTTAAGTCTAACAATTCAAAGAGATGAGAGCTACAAAGGTGTAAACATTTACAGAAAAGATTGTAACTTACTATTCTATAAGCGAAATAAGCATTTAGTGATAAACGCTAAATATTACGAGCATACTAGTAAACGTAAAAGATAGATATATAATTTAAAAGAATATTTAATAGATCTACATGATAAAGAACCTCACGAGGTAATATTAATGGTTTAAGAGAAGGGCATGATTTCCTATAAAACCGCAAAATATGATAGCGAACGATGGAAATAGACAATTGAAACATTTCTATAATTGACTCTATTGGTGTTTAATGTATTGTAGGGCTGGTAATTTATACAGGGACCAATTAACAGGGTTTACAATATTAATGTTTTACTAAATCTAACTTTGAGATTTCGGCAGTATAATTGCTTCTTATGTTCAAACGAGGACATTGGAAGAAGACGTCTACTGTTAGCAGAAATACGTCAACTATTAAAAAATCAAGAAGTGATTAAGGATAGCGTAGAAGCCCTCCCCCACGCCCGAGCATCATCCATCAAGTTGTTCTTTGGTCGTAGTGCTGCTCTCAAAAGGTTACATCCTTGCTCTGTAAAGATTAACATCTCAATACTAATCTCAGAACACTGACAGTGGAAAGTGACATGTTCCTCTTGCAAACATAATTAATATTTGAAACCTGCGTATGTGACATGAATGTAAAATTAAAAGTGAGCTAATTTACTTTTACAATTACTCTATCTAAGTATGATTACTTTACATCAATAGCAAAAAGTGCTATTATATTATTATTAAGTGCTTTAATATTATATTATTATTGTTGACGAATGTAATATATATATATATATATATATATATATATATATATTATTTATTTTTATATATATTCTTATATAATAAATCTATATAATTGTTATTATCTTTAACATAACTAAAGGCACAACCTTGAATGATTCACTTTTTATACATTTATTATTACAATTTTATATTATTGTTTGTTTTGTGGAGCTTTTTTATATTTAGAATTCGTTTTAATTACATACATATATAATAATTTTGTTTACATTTTAACTTTAGTTTTAATGTATTTATAGTTAATACAGTTAATATATATATATATATATATATATATATATATATATATATATACATACATACATATATATATATATATATACATACATATATATATATATATATATATATATATATATATATATATATATATATATATATATATACATATATATATATATATATATATATATATATATATATATATATATATATATATATATATATATATATATATATACATTATTTTTGCTTGTAAATATATTAAAACGAATAAAACCTCTGCCTTTAGAGATACAGTAGTAACAAGTGTTTAGACCGTCAGGTATCATAAATAACCGTCGTAAATTATGAAGGGTCAGGTAAGGGTTGCTTGCCTCTTTATTTATGATTACTCCTAACGAACAAAGAAAATACTTTGACGTAGGAGCAAAAAATCACATTGTAGGTTTCTAAATGGGGAGCAAAACATTAGTAGCACCAGGGGATGAACGTTCTAGAATAGTGAAAGGCCTCAAGGTTGAAGTTGTCTGTAAAGGAGCACAGGATTGATTGGAAATCTTAAAGAAAGAGAATTATTGTTGTGAAATTTAAAAAAATATAATAATAATTAGAGCAAGGGGAAGAGGGAAAATTTTGAAATTCCAATGGGGAAACAGGTAATAAAGCTAGGTTGTAACAGGTAATCCAGTAGTGAGGTTGCAATATCGGAATCCGGAAAGCGTTAGGTTACGTGGAGTGGATATAGAAAGGGTATAAATTTTCTATGGTAGAGTGACTATGAGATAAATTATTAACCATTGATTATATAACGAAGTAACTAAATTGAAGTTCTAACACAGGGATCTTCACTATGGCTTTCTTAGATAGCCAAATAGTTTCCATCATGATTTCCTCATGGCCGCAAGTAATATTAAATAATTTACAAACATTGTGATTAAAATATACGTTTATTACAACACTAAAATAAATCAAATGTTTTGCATACAAAAAAGTGGGAAAATGTATTTTACTTAAATTTAGGAATAACTGAATTTGTTAATTCTTTGAAGAAGATTAGCGAAATCTTACATAGCTGTCTAATATGACATTTATGTTACCAAGCTGGGAACGTAGGTTTTGATATTTCTCAAAATGCTTTTAACGTTCTCACTCTTTAACCTAGATCTGTACATGTGTTTTATGAACTTCAGCTCACTGAATGTAGATTCCTAGACAAACATTTTATGAGCATAATAATTAAACTTCCAACTGTCTGAGGGTCACAAAAACTCGTTCTTAGGGCCGCATGCGACCTGCGGCCCGTGTAGTGACGGTACTATTCTATGACCACGCAACGAAGACTGACAGGAGATCCAAACCGACAAGAAGCAACGCAGGAGGCACTAACAAAGTACCAAAGATTCATTACGAAGTCGCTAAATTGATTAAAAGACGTTATTTACACTCTTATAAAGAATTATACTGGAAACATAAATAAACATTGTAAATTAAAAATTGTCAATAACTAATTAAGTTTATGTAGTAAAATATAAAGAGCTATATGGATTGATTCTCATATCGTTACCCGAGATATAAATTTAACTAAAATTGTCATAATTAAATATACCAATATATACTATAATATACATAATACGCCAATATACCATACTTAAATACACATGCAACAAAGGCCGTAAATTAAACACACTAGAACAGTATGAAATATATAGACATAGCAACACAACATAAAAATGACATCCTAAATGAACAAACACGCACAGATTACATATACTCTTCGATCACATTACTTCTAACTTTCAAAAAATGGTACCGAGGAAGCATAACTACAGCATTCCTAGCGGCAAAAATACGAGACTGAAGAAGTCGCAAGACGAAAACGTTTCATCCAATTATAAGTTAACAATTTAACAACATTTAGTTAACAAATCTGGTCGCAAGTAATAGCAAAAGTATAATAAGAATAAATATACCATTTTTGCAAAACCAACATTACAGCGATATAAGGGTTCTCGAAGGCTTATCAGCTAAGCTAAACTGTTAATTTAAATTAATATTATAAAGTAATATTATTAAACATAATTGTCACAATTATTCATGCGCTGTATTGTACTGATTTACTATTAATCACGAAGTATTGAATAATAATTAATGTTAAATTTATGAACTGTGTACAATTATTTATTTAGTACCTAAAACCACCCTCCCGATCAGTCATAAGCTCACATCTGTCGCTAAGGGATGAAGATACTGTAAGATTAAGGTAAGATTACTATAACTGTGGCGGTGTAGCTGGCGCCAAGAGATGAATAGCACAATTTATACAGCAATAATTAACTATAAAGTGACAAGTAATTGATAGAACCTGTCATTAAGCAACGTAAATAAGCACCAGAAGGGTAAATACGTGACATCAGTGTCCTGATTATTTATTACTACACAAAAGCGTCATTAAATTAATTACTAAGAATAAAAGTTACGGGAAAGTATCAAACTATAATTTTATTTTCCAATTCAAAAGACGAGAAATTTTTTAATAAGGCACAGCTATAGATCGAAATGGGGAGGGAAAATGTAATGTAAACAACAAAACTATGAGGAAGGGCGCTAAAAACAAATGATAAAGGCGCGTTACTAAAGATTGTAACAATAATCTTTTAAATTAGGAATGAATAATCTTAAATTATTCTTTATTTTTTTAATGAATTTTTCAAATAAAGGAGATAACAGATAGCGTCTAGATGATGAGAGGGGAAATTCATATGGTACTGTTCACTTAAACAGTCACTATGACAAGTCAATTGTCATAAGTTTTCAGATGACAGTCAAAATATATTTAGCATCTTTAAAATTCATATCCTCAATTGTACAAAAAGGTCGCCTTTACCCATATTGAAAAAACCGACAGTTGAGAAAACTATTCATTTTCATATTTGCATACAAATCTATATTTTGTAACGATTTTTTTATATATTACCGCCAAACTAGTATTTTACCGCCAAATAGTTCTGAGAGCAAACGGTTCTAATTGTCGACATGAGAGACCGATTGTAAAACAGCTGTCCGGGCAAAGTTTAATATTTCCGGTATAGTTTTAAGAGTGAAATACGACGAGTCGTTGAGAGACCCAAACTAGCGAGTCGAGAGAGAAGACGTCTTCCTGGCAACCAACGGACTGCATCCGGCCGAATGCTAGCTTCCCGAGGGAACCGGTAAGAGGTAACACATAAGCCCTAGTAACGACTCACAACAGGTAAACGATTTATTTAATGTTCCTTTTTATATTTGTTTGTAATTCATATGTTTATTTGAACGCACTGTCCACGGCTCGTGAAGGATTTAATGTCCGCTAATTGTACTCAATTCTATTTTAGAATTAATATCGACGACTTCCCGTTTTATTAAATCCTCCGACATCAGTGACGTTTGAATATTATAAGAGTAAATGTAGATTTTCACGAATTTCTCTCGGTAAGAAAGATTTCAGCTTGCTTGTCTGAATTAAACTCAAGTAGCTACTAATATATATATTTGAGTACGTTTTGCCTTTCTTAACATTATGAAATTTTTCTTTGTTGACGCTTTTCGGAATAACTCGATTCTAAAAAAACTTTAATAGTAGTTCTAAATTACTAATATTGGTTACTAAGTTAATAATATTACTACTAATATTTTAGAATGAAGTATTTCAGAAAAATATTGTTAGTTAAGAAGGGCAGAGAAATGTACTCAGGTGTATACAAATACTCCTAACAGGAGTGAAGATGAGTAGAAGAATGTCAAGTACTAAAGTACATTTTATATGTTCAGATAAAAAGAATATGTTATAAAGGGATATAAATCTGCGGACTCGAGTTAAAGTTGCCTAGAAACCAATGCTACCGTCACAACATAGTCTGAGATACAATGCGAGCTGAATTACGTCGCTGTAAAATCCATTGGTCACGGTTACCGGATAGAAAGCAGCTGTTGTCGATACTTTTTGTTATAACTCTAAGGTTATGTAACGTTGTGAAAGAGAACTCTTCAAGAAAATATACTCTACAATGAGTACAGTAATGTCTAGGTCTAGTTGGCGATTAAAAATAATAATTTTAAAACTAAGATTTAAGCAATAAAGTAATCATTAAACCAATAAAAAAAACTTTGTCATCAGGATATATTTTTCTAGTATTGTCAGATTAAAAAAGTAAACAAAAAATCAACATAAGTTGACTTAAATCTTTAATTGTCAATAACGTTGCATATTTGTAGCCTGTTTGGTTTCAAGACACGAGGCCATAGTCTTTATACAAACATTTTATTAAATATTGTAAAATATATTTTACCGATTCAAGATTTTTTTCTTAAAACGTTGACTAGAAACTTTGTTCATAGACAATAATATTAATGATTCTTTTTAATAACATTAAGATGGCAACATGTTCTTAATTATTTTATATTTTCAAAATGGAAACAATATAGGCTAAATGTGTTATGCATTTTTGCACAGCCCTGTTTCTTCCTCAACAATTACCCTCTCGACCAAATTAGATAATGTTAGTCGAGTAAGCGGCACAAAAGTTATCTAATTTCACACCTTAAAATTATAAAAGCTAAAATCTTGTCTTTATACAAAAATTTATTTTCTACTGCTTGTAGAGACGAATTTAGGTACTTCTTTACATATATGAAAGATTTACTATTAATTCTGTAACCTATCATTCTGTATTTATCTGTTACAAGATAACTCTTTTACTACTTAAGTAGGCTATACATACTGAACATCTGGATTTTCTTCAAGTCAAGATTTCCTTTCCTTAATAAATATGTTAATCACTTATTATACAGCACTTTGATATTACTTGCGACCAGACTTTTTGTTAACTATAAGTTGTTAAATTGTTAACTTAGGCTAGTTTCACACTTATACGGCAGTCGTGTTACTGATGTCTTTTAAACGACTCTTGGGGTGAAAACTGATTTGGATATTTCACATTTAAACGACAAAAGTCGTGGTCGTGCAAACGAAACGCGGCAGTCGTGCTATGTTGTAGGTGGTCGTCCATTCCCACTGCAAAGGACGACTGTCGTGGACGTCCAAAAATTCGTGGAAGGCTTGAAGGAGGAAGGGAGAAGGAGACACTTCACATAAGCACTGCACGACACGACATGTCCAGTAGTTTTCTGATTTGAACCCAAGTCACTACGATTGTTTTTGTTCTCTAAAATTTATTCATATTCTAATATTTAACTTTGATCCTGTTATTATTATTATCATGGTAGAAGTAGACATAGAAGTACTAATTTCTTTAGTTCAGGATCGTCCTGAAAACTCATATAAAGATAGGGTTAAGACAAAGAGTGCTTGGGTGGAAGTTTGCAAACAATTGCGGGATAACTTTGAGGAGATCAGTGAACAGGAGAGAAACGATTTCGATAAGTAAAATGCTCTATTTATTTATATTATATTTATTTACAGGCTGTGCCTATTATAATTATAGCTCCACATCTTTTTAAAAAAACGCTATATTTGTCTCAACTTTAACAGACACACTACATTTTACATATTACATTTACACTTTTTTTATTTTATTTTATTTTTCAATTATTAACTTATTTAAGCACACTTGATTGACCACATTAAGTTTTAGAATTTTGCCAGCTCACAGAGCCAATTGGGGTTAAAAAATGTTTCTTCGTGCATTCTTAAATCTTCGAAAAGAACAAAGAATGCACCAACTTCAGGCCGTCTCATGTTGAGCGGATGAACCCACTGCATCCTATTTCTTTTATTTTTCTTTAGTCGACGATACAATATCATTAACGCAATATGTTGGGTACGCTCCATGGTTGACGAACGACTGGTTTGAGTAGTGTATATGTGAAAATGACGGGCTATTGTGTCGTGCACAGCAAATAGTCGTCCACGACTCTGCGTGTCGGGTCGTGTAAGTATGAAACTACACTTGGAGGAAACTTCAAGTCATACGACTTCTTCAGTCTCGTATTTTTGCCGCTAGGATTGCTGCAGCTGTACTTTTTTGGAACACATTTTTGAAAGTCAGAAGTGATGTGATCGTAGAGTATGGGTGATCTGTATCGTGTTTGTTCATTTAGTGTGATTTCCTCCAAGTGTAAGTAAACAATTTAACTACTTATAGTTAACAAAAAGTCTGGCCGCAAGTAATATCAAAATGTAATTAGGGATTAACAACCCATGTCATGAACAGCAACAAGATTTCGATAAATATGTTAACATATTTTGGTTTATATATTTCTTGATATTTTAGTAATACTGTATCTCACAAAGACTGCATCAACTCCAATTATTGTTTATTTTCCCCAAATGTTATTAAAAAATACACTCTAAACAATAATAATGTGATTTTAAGTGCTGCTAACTATATGTACTAGTTCAAATTTAAATCAACTTGAGTAGCAATAATGAACTAACAAAAATAAATTATATAAAATATTTGTTTATGAAACAAAGTACTATAAAACAAACACTACAACAAATTTAGTTATTTTAAAACTGAGATAGAAGTTAGTATAACTTAGATCGACCTACTATTCGATTAGGATCGCTTTGATTATTTTAAAAAACTATAAATTTTCTAACAGTAAGATCAATGCGATCAATAAATACATTGTGGCATAACACAATGTAAGTTTACGACAATACCAGATTGGTGTATTCACATATTTTATTAAAAAATACATTCTAAACAACAAAAATTACTTTAAATAATACCAACTATAAATAATTAATGCTCAAAATTTGAAAAAATATAACCATCATTTTCCAAGATACTCGCAACTGGATAAACTCAACCGAGACCTATGGTTTACTAAATCACATTACAGCTATATTACAATATGTAGGGGTCTAGCTAAAATATAGCTACATTATATTAGGATAGATTTGACTAAAAATTAGGTTTTTTAATGTAAGCTAGGAGCACGTCTCAACATACGTCTGAAGTCAAAGATTTACGACATGCGGCTATTGGTTTGTGTAGGCAATAAACTTCATTACTAAATCCATTCTAACATTTTAATTTACGCGTGGCTATATAGTAATATAGTTTAACATAATGCAGTAATTCATGGATAATTACTTACTAAAGATCTGGAATGTTATGTCTCCAAGATAATAACGTTTTAGCCAATATTTATGGTTTGCAATAGTTAACAATAATTACGTCACTTTTTCTTGATCAGAAATTATCTTTGAGTTACAACATTTTGTGGACACAATTTGTCTTGGTCAAATAATATCACTTTACCAAGAATATTATATCTCACTGCTTCCTTCAACAAAAGCTGAAAATACTAGAAGAAAATACAACTAAACTATAAAATTGTAATGGTACAATTCAAAATCAAGAAATACACGTTTAACTAATATTTGTATTTGTTATAGGATACTTATTTTTTCATGTAGGATATTCTTTATTTTTTTAAATAAAACTGAATAATGTTAATCTTAAAGTTAATTTTAAAACTTATCTTAATTTTTGTTAGGAATATTTCTATATATTTAAGTACATTTCCCTGCCTTTCCTCGGAAAAAAATATTGTAATGTTAGGAAAGGCAGAAAAATGTACTCAAATATATACTAAATAAATAGTTACTTTTTATTTATGCGTTTTAATCTAGTAGGCCTAGTAGCGTAATTTAAATCTATGATCAGCAACGTAATAATTATGGGAATTGTGATTGACCTATGGAGTTATTCTTTCTAAGGAATAAGATAATCAATTGAACTTTTAAGGTTGCCAACCAACTAGGTTTTGAACTTTCAATGATAATTCCAGCTTTCCAAGGATCAGGGTTCAGTCGTAAGCACAGTTCATCTTTACTCGTAATAGATTTTATTGCTAAAAAACTCAGTGATAATAAGGATGATGCATAGGGAAAATAACAATGAAACACGGATATAAAAATTCACTGAGATTAACTGTTTGGAGCTTATAAGGTATTCCTATACCTAATAAATAACATGACGTATTAAGTATAAAAGTATTAAGTTGATATAACCATCCAAGTGAAAACAACAAAAAATAAAAAAGGAGGTAAAACAACTGAGATTTTGTGCATTTATAATCAAGTTTAAGTAAAGACCAAAGAGCTTAAGTAATTTTACATATACTTAATTACAAAAAATACCAAAAAGTACATAAAATCTTGAAAGTCATACAATAAATTTTGGATCCCAAGATAAACATAACAGTTTCTCGTATGTAACTTTGTTAAAGACAAAGTCATACGTCATAGTCAAACAAAACTTTGAGGCTGACTTAAGAGAACTAATAAATAGCGATACTGATAACTGATAAATACGTATGGCCATCCTCCATAAACTGATAACTGATAAGTATGGCCATCCTCCATAAACTGATAACTGATAAGTATGGCCATCCTCCATAAACTAATAACTGATAAGTATGGCCATCCTCCATAAACTGATAACTGATAAGTATGGCCATCCTCCATAAACTGATAACTGATAAATATAGCCATCCTCCATAAACTGATAACTGATAAGTATGGCCATCCTCCATAAACTGATAACTGATAAGTATGGCCATCCTCCATAAACTGATAACTGATAAGTATGGTCATCCTCCATAAACTGTTAACTGATAAGTATGGCCATCCTCCATAAATTTATAACTGATAAGTATGGTCATCCTCCATAAACTGATAACTGATAAGTATGGCCATCCTCCATAAACTGATAACTGGAGGATGTTTAAATATTCGAAAAGCAAAACAATTAAACAGTAACGTAGCAGTTGCGTATGGCGATAAGAACAGTTTATTGTACAATTACAGAAAAACTTTTACAAATGCCAATAACGAGAATTTTAAATCATTAATTGTTCTTTTGCTTACAAAACCATTTACAAATACACCAACATACCAGGAATATTCACTTAATAACTTGAAATTTTATATTGGAATAGAGGACCAAAGACGTGGATGTCTATAAAAGAGATGACTTTAGGTCTGACCAATTGCTTGGTGTTGAGAAAGTTGTGTATGCCCTTGTACTGAGACAGAGAAAATATTTATCAAAAAGACTAGGGAAAATAAAAATCTAAGACCAAATACAGTCCTAAGAGTCTAGAAAATAAAGTCACTCAAACAACAGAATTTCTAAGGCCTAGAGCAAACACTAAAGGAAAATATATATCCATGAGTGTCCCCCGCCTTACAAACACTCGTACACAATGTTGCCTAATGGTAGTGTAAAATATTTTAGCCACTACATGTACGCTCGCACGCACTTGCACACATATACGCGCGCGCACACAAACACACACTTAATGTCTACCTAATGTTGAAAACTTCAAAACAACTCAGAAATCCAATGACATAATTTTATTTTAGAACAAGTTGCTTAATACAACACCTACAGAGAGAAATCTTACCAAACTCCCGGGGTCAGAGATCGCGAAGCACAAAGAATGAATACAAGCAGTTGAAGGCCTTTTAATGATAAGTTAATCAAAACAGCACGATATATCTGTGGGGAAAGATAAACAGATTATTTACAAATTGTTTTTCTTCTTTGCTAATTTTTGTCTTTTATCTCAAAAATACAAAAAATGTCCGTGTGTATTCAAAGTCTGTAAAAATCTTATCCAATAAAACATACTTCACATAAAGTAGCAACGTTTATAAAAAAATACAAATTAAATTATAAACAATAGTTTGTTATTTATTATTGATTTTAGCCTAAAACTATAATGCTCTATCTTTTTTAACTTTAATAAATGAACATTTAAATATTTACGCTTATTTAATTTTCTATCAAGTTAATACTTGGTGTATAGACGGGCAACATTTATAAAAATTTTCAAATTAAATTTCAATTACTTTAGAATGGTTTATATTCTTTATTTTAATCTTAAGCCAATATTAATAACCTTTTCCCTGTTCCAACTTCAACAAATAAAAATTCAACAAAAAAGTAAAGTAGATATTTAAATAAATTTCATCATAACGCCTACTTTTTAACAAACCAATGAAATGTTTTTAGGCAGAAAAATAATCTTTAGTTTTACATTGCTTCCATCATGAAATAAATTTGTTAAATATAATTAACAAGAGGTTCATGAAATTTAATATTCAAGTAAATAGTCGCTGATACGACGAAGTGTAACGTTTGAATTTACTGGTGCATTATGAATTGTAATAAGTTTGTGTCCTCCAAGGACGTGAACCTCGACGTGAACCCCAAGGACGAGCTGTCGGCATTTCGAGTTCGAGTCGTTCTATTTCATTTAAACATTTCACGCGTAACCTTGATTGCATTTTTTATCTTTTGCTCTTTAATAATTGTTCTCCGTAGGCCAATTATTGTTTTATTCGGCCTTGACACATCTTAGTAATCTAAGCCAATAAGCTTCTCGTCGAAGTGTAATCAAACTTCTCCCCCAGCAAAAAATATGTCAACAGGCAACAGGAAACGCAGTCAGTAAATAGAATTTCTCTCCATTATTTGATTTCTATTTACATTTTTTCGACTAACATTGAAACTACAAAATGCTATTAAAGTACCATTAACTTTATACATATCGGTCGGACGTAAATTTACGATTTTGTTCCTCAAATGTTAATGGTACATTAAACAACAAATTTTAATGCTAGCAACAGATTTATTGACCTATTTAGTGTTGTATTATGTTTACTTGGCGATTAAAAAACTCAGAAACTACTTTAGCTAAACGACAGTTAAAACTTAGAACAAAAGTGTATGAAATCATTTCAGACAAACTATTTAGCCCCATTAATAATTTTTCTCAGTCTTCAGTATAACAGCTTCAAATAATTTAGTTTTTTAAGTATGTATGGTAATTGTTTTTAAAATATATAGAGCTATTTAAAGTTAAATAGTAAGATTTGAAAAAATAAAGAGCTCAAGTTACAATTTTAGAATTTATACAGCAGGGTAGACGTGTCCGTACTAGATAGATATGTTTTCTCCATATATTCTTAGTGAATTAACTACTATATATAATGTCGTACATCATTCGTGAAAGTAATAGAGTTTTATGGCAGTCACCCAGGATTGTGTAGCCTATAAATGGTTTATTGTGCACCTGACTGCTTTCCGCCATAACTTAGCATTCATTGTCTAACTTCTGTTGTTCATTAGAATTAAACCGATAAGTTTTTATATGAATTCTATTTCAATACAAAGACGATAACAGTAAGTATATCTTAATTGTGTACTTTACTTTTATATTTAGAGATTAAACCATTGTCCTTTATTTGCCTAGGACCGGATACATTTGCCTATATAGTACCGGAAATATTACAAGGACGTGGTGTCTGATTGATAGCCGCAGTCCTACATGTTCTTTTCTTTAGAGACCTGATTTTCGTCATGACAGTAACAACACTTTTGAGTGACCACACTGGTCCTCAAATAACATGAAAGTGACAAGATAAAAAAGTTACGAACAAAAAATTAGTTCTGTGATTAGAAAAAAATTACGCGAAGGAAGAAAAGAAGTGAAGGACCGCCTCCGTTCCACTGAGGAGAAAGGAAAGTGCGTTTAAAGACCAGTTGGGTCAGAACGGACATTAAGAACTAATGAAAATAAATTAAAAATGGAAATATGAACCCACTCAAATAAATACATAAAGGGCAGAATAAACTCCACTGAACTCAGAATAAACAGCAGAATCGTGCAAACAATAAACTCCTTACAAATCAATATTGTCCGAAGGAACTCACCTCTCGATGAACCGAGATGGACAACGATCGAGCGCTTAGTTTGTAAGGAGGCTGCCGAGGAAGATTGGGCTCATTGCGGTTATATAGTCAGACGTGGCCATAAGCTGTCTGCACTCAACAAGAAAATGTACTCTACATGGGATTTGCAGTATATTCCTTGTCTACAAAATGACAAATCGCAATGACATTTTCTTTTCTTTAGTAACTATTAAATATTTCTATATTAACGAATATGTTATTTCAATTGACCGAATGTAAAGGTGTAATGTTTCTCATATTTTTTCTCTCTTGTTATTCAAAAATAAAACATAACAACGAAAGCTCTAAAGCGTCTGGTTCTAGGCAAGTTTCCCCTACATTGTTTAAATATAAATACAAGTGCGCGAGTACATCACACGCGCACACACACTAACACACACACACACATACACAAACACACACACACACACACACTCACAATCATAAGAGCATTATGTGTTACCAATTCAAGTTATTATTTCATCGTTCTCATTTCTCTTATGGTTTGAATTTGTATAAGTTGTTTTTCTATATGATGATATACAATGTGTTGTGCCTTAGGCATGTTTTGGTAGTTTATTCTACTATAGTGTTGTTGGTATTTGTTTACATTTGTTCGTTAGTTTAATAGGTTTAGGTATTATGTTTGTCTTTGTTAATAGGTTTTCCCAAATATTCATATTTGTAAACATTCTTAGATGCTTATTGTATTGCGTTTATGTCATATTGTGTTGGGAATGTATATTAAAGCGTGGGTTGAATACAGAAATATTTGTATATATATATATATATATATATATATATATATATATATATCACTTTCACTTATGTACTTAATCAAGAATTTTACTTGGTATTTATGCGAGTACTTTCAAAGACTGGTTAGTGTCTCCATCCTCGGGTATACTGAACAGTGTTTTGGACTGCGAGCTGCGTGGAATTTTCCGTTAACCTTGGTGTACCGTTAACTTCTATTTTTAGATTCACTTCACTGTGTGAGTTTTTTTTATACAATATTAACCCCAAAACGAACGTTAAAAACTCACGCAGTGCAGTGAATGTAAAAATAGAAGTTAACGGTACACCAAGGTCAACGGAAAATTCCACGCAGCTCGCAGTCCAAAACACTGTTCAGTATGCCCGAGGATGGAGACACTAACCAGTCTTTGAAAGTACTCGCATAAATACCAAGTAAGATTCTTGTTTAAGTACATAAGTGAAAGTGATAAGTGTATACAAGAAAACAGTGTTGCATAATCTACAAATATATATATATATATATATATATATATATATATATATATATATATTACGGAAAACCTGAAATAAAAGAAACTAATAACTTTACTGAAATTATCACCGTAAAGAAATAATTACGAGCATTAAAATTAGGTAGCTCAGTTGTTTCTGTTAGACATTTTCAATAAAAAAGTTTATGTTTCAAGGCTAAAGAGCTGAACTATAGTAAAGGAAAATTATAGTAACTCGACAACCATGAAATGGATTTGGCACTGGTCCAACTTACTTTGAAGCTTTTTCTTTTATGATGTTTAGCACGTTGTTTCCACCGAAATGTGAAATTACTTTTTAAGTTTTATTGCTTTTCCCTCCATTGAGCGACATGTTTATTTTCTTTTTACCAACAAATCCAAGCAAGAATTTTGTAAGTATCTTCACGTTTGGTTTGCTTCATTATTTCAGTACTATTGATAGAGCGCTGTTCTTATGAACTAATAAAACATTTATGTTCACAAAATCGGTTTAATTAGTTTGCATTTTTAAAATGTTTCGCGGGCTACAAAAATGCGTGACATGTCAGAAACAACCTATACGAGTATAGTTTACACCTGCATACAATCAAGCTATACAGTGTGCAGCTGTATATTCTTAAACTTTGGGTCCACTGTTTGATTAACACCAGTGATTTCTAGTGTTCCCAAGTTTCTTGTGTAAAATCAATTTTAATCGCAGAGAAAGGGCGATAATATTGTAAATCAAGGCTGAAAATAATAAATATAACCTTTTAAATCGCAGAAGTTACTTTCTCTTCTTTAATAAAACCTTAGCGTAGGAAAACCGATATTAGCTTTTGCACAATCTAATATATAAAAACTATGAAAGTTTCAACATCTAACCTTTAAACAAATATAGGCCTACCTCGTAAGCCTAGATTCAAAACATTAAAATGTTCAAACACATCAGTTAAGTAAGCAGTTGCACAGAGCCAAGAAAAGTCTTTAACAAAATATGCATACTTGGTATTAAGAAGGAAGATTCTGACTTCATCTGAACCTAAAAAAACCTTTTCAATATACTACCTCGAGAAAGCCACCTTACTACGGTATGAATAATAAGCTGAACATGCTCACTGCCCACCTCTTTGAACAACAAGAAAACAATCTAGACTACAAAAGTCGAATTTTAAAGTAGTTAATAATTTAAACTACTTCATTGAGAGTTTTCTGCAACATTTCAGGCAACTTCTGGGCTACTAAAGCCTCTCGATGAATGAAATAGTGCGTCCATTTCATGTTAGGAGCTACAAATTTGATATGAGCTTGAAGACCTGTTTTGTAACCAATCATTGATTTTGATCCATCTGTAGAGAAACCCACACACTTCCTCAAGGCAAAGACATGTTTAGTAAAAAAAAGTAATTCAATACAGCGAAAATACATCTGCTGTTATAAGAAGTAGTTCACATGATAAAAGAAAATCTACAAACCACTCACGAACCATCTGTTGGGAACCACTGGCCTATAGGATCAAACCTGCAATCAGCCTATAGTAATATTGGGCTGTTAATACGTAGTGCTTTTCCATTAGCTTCCTGGAATACCGCATGGACTATAGTAAGGCAACTCTACTAAGCCATGTTGATCGTATAACAGGAGGCGTCATTCTTATAAAACTAATTACTTAACTGTACTATTGGCCTGCCTACAGGCATGTACTATTACCAACTAATGGTAACAAATAACGGAATCATTTCAAACAAAATTACTTTATAATCGTTTATTCTTCTACCCCTATGCCAAAGTTAACTCTTAAAATTATATTTAGGCACAAATCGTGCTGTGATGTGAAAAGTGTTACTTTTATATATGAATTCTATGTAAATTCTAGAATTTTATGAGAATAATGTCCATAAACTTTCTTCGCCAAAGCACTGCTTACCTAAAATACGATGCTCTCAAAATTGTAGTTATAACACAAGTACGTTTAAAAATGTCAATATCTAAAAAAAATTAAACAGTTAAATTAAATTTTCTACTATTCTTCTGCTGGCTACATTTTATTAAATTAATCTCTAACTAAACATGATTGAGGCGTAAATCAGTGATTTACCGCATCCGCAATATTAATTTTTAATTTATTAACAACTTTATCACATAAGCCAAACTCTTGTTTATTTTTGGAATAGCTGTAGTAATAATATTTATGTAGATTGTGTTTGTTTTTCATTTCAGTTATAAATGTCGCTGAGATTTAAACATCCGCTTTTAGATGCATGTTTGGTGTAGGAATTATGTAATTCTTAATACATTAACAACATATAGGTTTAAAATAGTTCAATATGCATTAAGATTAGTAATTACTATTGTAATGAGAAGGTATACTTATTTGTAAACATTATCGTATTGATACAACTATACTTTGAGCTTAGCTTGTGAGGTTATGTCAAAACAATGTTTTAACATAACCTCACAAGCTAAGCTTGAGTTAATAAATGATTAATTTGTGAGTTTTGTGTACGTCTTTTATTTTTTTATAATTAAACTTGATTAAAACAATAACTTTAACTTACTTATACTAGTTACAACCAGGAAATAATGAACTAAACTTCATGAGGCCAACAGTTCACACTGGCCACTTTTATCTGATAATTAAGGACAACGAAAACCCTAAATGTGTTTTAATTTGAATGAAACTTAATTTCAATATTTCTTAAAAATTTTAAACTGCTAGAATCTTTGTAATTAAACAAGCCAACGAACACATAACATTTCTATTTGACCGAATTACTAGATCAAACTGTTATTGAATCTATTTATACATACACTTTCTTTAAATGTTTTACCCGAATGCCTACCAATTACAGAAACGGATTAACTAACTTAAAGCGATTATCGACTTACCTGGTTTCTAATATAGGTGTTTGTAAAAATAAAACTAAAACGTTCACAACTTAAGAATGTTACTTATAGGAGAAACTTCGTGGCACAAGATCAGTAACGTCTTACTAGTAAAATACCGAGTAGTTGGTATTTGCCAACTTGCCCTCAATGTTACACATATCTTTCCGTAGGCTGCTTCTTACAGCTAACTTCTATTTTTCTTTTCATAATAGGTTTTTTAACTTGATAATTTTCGAATTTTGTAGCCCATTACGTTCGGTGAATCTTATAAATCATTTAAACAATAGTTTATGACTATCCGAACTTTAAATTTTGTAAATTTGTTAAAACTTACTGAGACAGAACGTTTTCTATTGCTGTCCCTGTATTCTTGGACTGCAGTTTTTACAAATTTACAAAATTTAAAGTTCGGATAGTCATAAACTATTGTTTAAGTGATTAATAAGATTCACCGGACATAGCTATCGAAAACGTTCTGTCTCAGTAAGTTTTAACAAATTTACAAAATTTAAAGTTGGGAAGGTTACAAACTATTGTTTAAGTGGTTAATAAGATTCACCGGGTATAGCGATCGAAAATTTTCTCTCTCAGTAAGTTTCAACAAATTTACAAAATTTAAAGTTCGGATAGTCATAAACTATTGTTTAGGTGATTAATAAGATTCACCGGACATAGCGATCGAAAACGTTCTCTCTCAATAAGTTTCAACAAATTTACAAAATTTAAAGTTCGGATAGTCATATACTATTGTTTAAGTGATTAATAAGATTCACCGGACATAGCGATCGAAAACGTTTTGCCTCAGTAACTTTTAACAAATTTACAAAATTTAAAGTTGGGAAGGTCACAAACTATTGTTTAAGTGATTAATAAGATTCACCGGACATAGCGATCGAAAACGTTCTCTCTCAGTAAGTTTCAACAAATTTACAAAATTTAAAGTTCGGATAGTCATAAACTATTGTTTAAGTGATTAATAAGATTCACCGGACATAGCGATTGAAAACGTTCTCTCTCAGTAAGTTTCAACAAATTTACAAAATTTAAAGTTCGGATAGTCATAAACTATTGTTTAAGTGATTGATAATTTTCTTAAAAGAAAAAAAACAGAAGCGTGTCACATTTTTCTAAATTTGGTTTAGTTAATACTTTTGTAATTATTTAATTTAAATAAAGTATAAATATATCATACATAAATAACTTGCTTGGACTTTAAATAAGTAACTTAGTTATTTTATAAATTTGTATTACCTACTGCTTCGTTTAAAATATCACAGTAAAATATACTTTTTGTTCAATATAGAAGACAACTGTTCCTAATTATAATTAGGGCCTGAGGCTGCAAATTTACTGATAAAACATTATGGCAATCTTGAGATAGTAAATAATAATTTAATAAATATATAGTGTTGTATTTTGAATACATTTTGTAGAAAATCGTCAAAACATTACAATAATACATTTTACCTTGTTAACAATTAAAACAACATTTTTAGTGTCGGAAAATGCTACTGTCAACCTTACCAGTGTATTTTAAAAAAATAATGAGTGGTAGAATTACCAAAAATATTATTACAGCATTTTTAATTAGTTTTAATATTAAAAACTAATACAAAATAATGACGTAAGTGCTCATTAAACAACAGTGGGCAAGTGCCACGTATTAATAGATGTCTAAGTGTAAACTAGTAACTGAAGTCGAAGACGGAATGGAATAATATTTGTAATGAACAATCAGAAACTACCAAACTTTAGTCCACTTTCTGATATTTTGTTCAAGGGTACTTTCAGAATCAAACTTTCTGTTTAAGTAAAAGAGAGTGTGTTTTGGAAACAGATTTCAACATTTGTAACAATTTAAAAAACATTCGATTCGCGTCACGATGCAAAATCTGAGGTGTTTGTAAGACCATCTTATAAGTCTAGACTTGAGACGAAGTATTTACACAAGCGTTTTATTAAAGGCGCCTAGACAGAGATTGATTGGTTAAAGTTTAACACATATACTTCAGTACCATCTTTTTTAAAATTAAAATATCAGAAACGAAAATAAATTTATTGAATGACTGAATGAAAAAAGTATAACTAAGATTATTCACCGTAAATTTAATACTGAATAATATTTATCGAAATCATGTTGCTGTTTATGACGAGCTGGTTGTTAATTACTTATTACACTTTTTCTATTACTTGCGACCAGACCTTTTGTTAGCTAATGGTTGTTAAATTGTTAACTTACACTTCGTAACTTACACTTTAATGACCAAAAAGTTTGGTCGCAAGTTAAATAAAAAGTGTAATAAGGAATAATATATTTCACAATAGCTAGATATTAATAATATTATATAGTGTAGCGAAGAAATACATAACCTCAGAAGATTTTAACCGTTTGTTTCCAAAACGACAATTAACTTACTTGTTTTAACGTATAAAACAATCTTCGTCAAGTATTACCCTCTTGAAGAAATGCTCAAAAGTTTATTGTTTGATTGTAAATAGTTATTACATAGCCTTAAATCAAAATAGTCGTCGAAAAGTATAAAGATCAATAAAAGCACAAGACGAGTTTTTTTTTTAAGTTACAATTCTTGTTTCTGAATTTAGCTCGGATAAAAATTAATTTAAAAAGTAGAAGAGGTTTTTTCAACCTTGAGTTAGTACTTTATTTAAATTAGGTTTATTAACAATATATTTTGAATTTTAAATAAAGCCTAAAATTTTGCCACAAAAATAATTTATAAACGATTGTATCCCTTTAAAAAATACACAGAATCAGTTTACTCATATCCTTTTTGAACTGTAAAAAGATTACGTTATAATAGAACAAAATTTCTAATCTTCATAAATCCCATTCCAAAAGTATTTCTTTAAAATAGAAGTAGATTGTTTAAAGTAAATTTAAAATAACTCTAATTAAATGAAGACCTAATAATTCAAAGCCCTATGACAAATACTAAACCATAACTGATGTAATACGTTTTGTAAACTACTCTTTTAACACAAATTTTGTTAATTATACAACCTACGATGCATGACTCAACCCAATTTTTTTCATATTTATAATTATCATTTAATTAAAATATATTCTAAACAAGAAAAAAGTTTTTTAATGACGCAACCTGAAAATTGTGATTAAGAATTAATTGAATTATAACCTTGTTTTTTAAAGTTAAGCTAGCTTTATAAATTTAATTGTTTTATTATAAATCAGGAATATTTAGTGCAACATTAAAGTGCTATACAACTACTGTAATTTACAATATAGGTAAAAAACCGGTTTTGATGTTTCTTTGGGAGAAAGCAAAGTAATACTTGAGCAACTACTCATGCTAGCCTAATTGTTGAACAAATTGCTTCGATTTTTCCTTTTTTACTCATGTTAATTAAATATACATTCTAAGTAAGAAACAAGTGAACTTACGTGTCGGAAACAAAAACTTCTGATATCTTCAAAACATAACCTCTGTAAATGTATCTTTACAAATATAAGCCTAGTACTTATGAAATACATTTTTTACCAAAAATGGTAGGGCGTATTTAAATTATTTCACATTGCTATATACCAATATTATAATATAGATACAACGTATAAACTTACGATAGATTTGGTTATAAAAAAGAAATATAACCTGGAACGTAAAATAAATATTTGTAAAATAAAACCAGTGTTTCCTTCGATTCCGCTGCCATGCATATATGAGTAACATTGAGGTTATAAATTGTCTAAAACTGAAGATAGTGGGACAAAATTCTGTATAATTAAGATGTGTCTTGAAACTTTCAAGATACTAATTTTCCCTACATTTTCTGTAAAATAATTTCATTTTACTACTATTGGTATCACTTGGCAAAAAAACACGACTTAGTGATATTTTTCAGCAGAGGTGTTTCGAACTATATCAGTGCATTGTTCGAAGCTGTGAGTCACGAACAAGACTCAACGGCAAGACTCAATATTGTGATATCAATATTAGTAATTTTAAAAACCTCAAGATGCACAACACAAAAGGTGCAAATTTCATTTTCATTTTACTTACAAACCTAAAGTATTTACGTTGAACATTATAATTGTAGACAAAATTACAAAATTTATTAGGCCTATCTTAAACTTTGACATGCAACACAACATTAAGAAATAAAGTAACAAATTTTACATGAAATCATGTTATCACATGTAGGCAAGTTCTCTACAACTTCATTTGTAGAGCTAAAACTCTTTAGGCATGTTAAACCTTTTTCCCATGGCGATATTTTTTTGTATAACCAAATCTGTCCCAACGAAAACTCTAACTATACTGTAATAGGCCTATATAAAAACGTAGCAAAATATATTTCTTTGTTATTAATAAAGTTGATAATTTTGAATGACTTGGTACATTGAGATTATATTTAAATTGTTTTCAAACTTT
Organism: Prosapia bicincta; assembly: GCA_036971475.1. Classification (NCBI taxonomy): domain Eukaryota; kingdom Metazoa; phylum Arthropoda; class Insecta; order Hemiptera; family Cercopidae; genus Prosapia; species Prosapia bicincta. The sequence continues at coordinate 37,159,636 of JBAIZL010000001.1, forward strand.
ATCCAAATTGTTCCGATACTTAAAACCAATTTATTCTTTATAACGTATTCTTAAGTAACATATGTAAAAATGAAAAAAAAATTGAACAGTATTTGGGCAAGTATTACCAAGAGCGAAATTAACTTTACTTGAGCTGGTCTCAACTGTCTTTACACGTATAGGTCTATCGTTGCAAAACTAATGATAATAGAGCTCACTCGTTAATTCGAAAATCAGTTATTTTAATAAAAATGCGTTATTTTTGCATACAGAATCCTTATCCTTACCGGATATTCTATAGCTACATTTATAGCCTAATAAGTTTTCATAAGTAAATACATGATACATAGTTGTGCGTGGTTGGGATAAATTGAGACTATTTCACTTCTAACTCGAATTAGAAGTGTTTTATTTTGCCAAAACCCAACCGGATAGGCTACTTTGTAGCTATTTGTTTTATAACTACAATTTTTAAATTACAAATATAATATTCTATTGTGTTTATTATTGTAACAACAGAATTGAACTTTATTTAACACGATGTAAGATGCACTTGTAAATTCAGGTTTTATTTGTAGTTTTTTTCCAAATTTGCTCCTTATTTAGGTTTGGGACATTTATAATCATTATTTTCTTGTTCAAAACGAATTTTGACATAACATATGTAATAAAAAGTCAGAGATGGTGCCATAAATTGCAAATAACTACCCAAGTTATATTTAATAAAATTATGTGCAGATAGTTGTTTCTACGAATATCTTTATATTTGTTGTAAAAAAAGTAGAACACGCATATAGTAGTTTTATAAACCAAACCTTCATAATTTACAATTTTATTTTTGTCCTTTTTTTGTTTAATAACTTGACTGAAAGTTTTCTATATTCATTTTTGTATTTTTCAGTTGACTATTTCAAATAATTTATTACATTTGCTTACATAAATTTCTGAAATAGCTAGTCGTTAATAATGAATGTTCTAAATCTGAATATCTGGAATGATTTTCATTAGACCTAAACTGTGAATCGAAAGTTATCCATTGATAATTGACATGTATGATAAGGCAATAGCTACAATATCAATGAAAGACAATAGGTCTAACTGATGCATAAGAGTCACTATCAATGAAAAGAGTTATGTTTACATACTTGCAACAAAATAATAAATTACCGAAAAGTTTCAAAACTACAAGAAAATGCATAATAAATGTAACAATAAAACTTGAACTATTTGATAAGAGAAAGAAATCGTTTGGGAGGAGAGAACCTCCTTAGCTGATTAAAATCTGTAATTTTTTAGTAAAGATAAAGGACCAGAGATTCGAAATTTGCTTCAAGGAAAAATCTGGATATATAACCTATATTGTTTTATAACACTATATTCTTATATTAGACCTACTAAGTATGTAAATGAAAAAGAAAAAATATGTAAACAATAACTTTAAAACTGCTTCTCATTACTTATAAACAATGATTATAATATAAGCCGGTTCTATTAAATTACTATCGTGTAAAACTCACCTATTGTTTTGATAATATCAAAATCATCCAGGCTTAAATCTTTTTCTCCGTCTGAAGAATCACTAGCTTCTACAGAAGGTGGCAGGTCCTTGGGAAGACTTTCTTGTCGGCATCTGACAACTTTTGAAGAAGCCATTTAAAACACAATATATTTAAATATATCACAGCACAATTATTACTAAATTCAAAAAAGTCTGACTAAAATATCAAACCAAATTAATTTTTAACGTAATACTATTGCCGTTAAGAATATTAGTTTTCATTATTCAAAAACAACAAAACCATGCTTTTGACAGATCGAGTTATCAGCTGACCGAAGAAATAATACCCTGTACTAACACCTTCGTGGCCGCACAGTGAATGAATGTTTTCCCTCTTTACTTTGGATAGCAAAGGGGCCGGGTTTGTGCTAGCGACGCTATCTGTAACCATGTAGTTACACTAAAATTGTTATGTTTGGTTTGTTGCTATGACAACCATTTGTAATGTAAACTAAGGTTCTACGTCTACACTACTCTCCTATTTTAATCATCAGGTTTTCAAATAACAGTTTAATAAAATAATATTTAAAATGAGTGATCATTTGAAGTTTATAGTAACAGAACTCAACAAAACTCCGTTTAATAAAAAGTACAACTTAATATCATTTGATTCCATCAGTCCTGAGGACTTACTCCAGGTACATTTAGGCAGTAGTATAAGAGATTACTACAGCTATTTTTATAATTGACCTACCATCTTTTACAGTGAATAATGTTTTATATTCAACTTAAACAATTATTCCTTAGATTATTTATTAACTAAAGTAAACTTTTAAACCTTCTTTATAAGTATTTAAATCTGTTCTTTGTGAAATGATTCATAAAGCAGGTTTTTCAATTCATTCAGTTTGGAAGTTGTGACATTTATAATATTTGAAAATGGATTTTTATAAACATTTTTTTTTTTTTTTAATAAAGAGAGATTTTAAATGGTTTGAAATTTTCTTCAAACTAAATAAATAACTGAATTTAAAAATATATATATTGAAGGGAATTTTAGCCCAATATGTTTTTCTTAGCATTGATCACCTATTTCTATATGATAGTTTAAAAAATATTAACTTCAAAAAGTACATTTGTTGCCTAGAGAAGCTGTTTAAACAGAATTTTGATGATTATTTTGAGATGTAATAGTAATTGTGTATATTTTTCTACCAACCTCTGAAGAAATATCTGAGCTGGCTTGTGAGTTAAGGTGATAAATAAATAAACAAATAAATAAATAATTGTACATGAACTCAAAATTATAAACACTTTATGATCTTACATGTTTTAATGACTGCTAACATCATGTCACATCATCATATAGTGAAAATGTTATAAAATCACAACTGCAACAAAGTAATGCACCTTTATAAATTTTCCTTATATCTATCTATTTCTGTACAAAAAAAATAGGGAAAGCGAAGTTTTTACATTTTAGCTTTTTAAACATTAGGTTAACTTTAAAAGCCTTGAAGGTGGTTTTAAATTAAATAATAAACTGGACCTTACTTCTAGAGCAGGGATGGCCAACTAGCGGCCCACAACCTAGTGTTATGCAGCCCCAGACGAATATTAAAAACATTAGATTATTGATTTATTAATAAATATAAAACATGAAACTAGAGGTTGGTATAGGTTATGGGATATAGGTTGAACACAGCTTCTACCACCAGTAAGAGCTCTGTGACTTGCAAAAATACCCATTTTTCAGACAAGGTCGGAAACTAGTACTGCATTTTGGAGTCAAGTGCCTGAGTAGAAATATCCTAAAGATATATGTTAGGAAAAGAGTTTCAATGTTTGGAAGCACATACCTTTGTGACTGCATCTTTACAACAATGAAATTTATAAAATCAATTCACTGCACTAAAGTAACAATATTCAAGATTTGCTAGAGGGGGCAACCACTTCAATTCAGATTGATTTTGATAAGCTGTTGAAAGATTGTGCCTGCCCACAGTGTTCTCACTAAGCGAATTAGGTAAGCCTACATACTTAATGGATGATTTCAAATTTAAATCAATCGAGTTTTCTCCTATAATCTGTTCTGATAAGTGTAAACAACATGACTAAATAACAACTAAAAGTTTAATACTATATTTATTCTGATCCATTTTACACTGAGCTTTATGTTAAATACATATGAAAATGTTTGTGTAATATTTATTGATTAAAATTATTTTATATATAATATACGTATTGCCTATATTTGGCTTATTTCTGGCATAAAGTCATATAATCTCTTTAAGGTGGTAAAACGATCACTGCAACACAATAATAATGAAGGTAAGAATAAAAATTACAATAAAATTTTAATTACAATACAAAATGGCTGAAAAAGTTTAGAAAAAGTTGTGATGTTATAGTAGTATCACTGATGATGATTACATAAATCATCAAAAGGCGTAAAGTAATGTAATGTTTATAGTGAATTATGAGTTCATGTACAGTTATTTACTTATCTCCCAGTCATAGTTTAGATATCCTTACTGAATGGTCCTGTCTTTCTCAAGTCTTTTGTCAAAATTTATATATTCATCCATTTAACACAATAATTACATTTACTTCCTAAGTAGGAGAATATAAGTTTTGCTTCACAGATATAGTATGCACCACATTGGAATGTAGGGGAGTGGTACTCAGAGTTGTACCCATTACAGTTCCCCTATGTTCATTTTTACAGAGGTCAACATGAAATTTCCTCTTGTCCTCAGTAAAGTTGACTGACTGGACTTCAATAGACTTCAAGCTTATATTGTACCTTGTTTGTTGGTAGTTGAAGGAGCGTGGTGCACACTATATAATGTTTCGCATGATATTCTCTTATAATCAAGTCCTGTATATAATTCATTGACTGCAGTAGTTGTGAGTTTTTTTAGTAGACCATTATCTTAAATGATATTACAGTGTAGATTTCTTAATAAGTGCTTCTCTTGCTCTTGATGATGTTATTAAACTCATCTTATTTCAATCTTTCTTTAACAGTTTTTATTGATGTTATTCAACAACAATTTATTTGAATGACAAGAAAGTGTTTAAATAATGCTTTTAATTTGATTCATTATTTTCTTATTGTGACAAACACTTATCTTACTGATAGGAAAAAAAACCTTTTAAAAGTACATCACTACTTTGCTTGACCCTTTATATTTTGTTAAAATTATTTTCAATTTTTTACATAAATAAATAAAATCTCTGAACTACAAACAAAACTTTTCCTTAAAACTCTCATGTACTTAATATAAATAAAATAAACCCCCTGAACGCAAATAAAACTGTTTATTTAAACCCTTATATACACTCGTTGGTATATAGGATAACCCTGCGAAATTGATAGAGGAATAAATGTACTGAAAATTGTGGAAGAATATAATACAACACCATTATTTGCAGTCAACCAGGTTGTTCTAGCTGAAAATATTTATGATGCTAAATATTTGGTTAGAAAACTATGGGAAGAATTAAACAAATGTTACCCATGTATTTGCTTAGATAAGACAATAAATAGTGTAAGATTGGTAATGGTTATTGATGTCAATGTTGAGTTATTTGTTTTATGTATTGAGATTTTGCAATTATTTATTACCATAATTCCTATAGCTGATATGAAAAAACTATTTCTGAGAAAAAATAGTCATAAAAAATAATTTATTGCATTTTTATTTTAAATAAAATTGACAGATAAATAGCAATATAGTTCAGAAAGTATCACTAAACACTTGAAAATATTTGCTAAACTTGCCTATTACTATAGGCACTTACTTATATTTGTTGAGGACGCCCGAGGGAGATGTGTCCCATTGTCAACTCAGACCGTAACTCCAGTTATAGGTTAGTTTGTAAATATTTGCAAGTGTTTAGTGAAAACTAGTAGCTCACGTGAAGATGGAATCAACAAATCAGAATTTATATTTTATTTACATTCATTACAAATTAAGATTTTATTCAAACAATTTTCATTTTATTTATTACAGCATTTCAATTTACTTAAACAAAAATCTAATTCAAGATCCTAAATAAATATATTTTTAAATTCTAGGTTTTGACAGACATTTTAGCAGAAATCGATACAAGTAACAAAGTAGATGTACGAATAGAAGAACCTGAACAAACAACTGTAAGGTTGCTAAAGATGCTTCGTATTTTAAATTATAAGCCTGGATCAGCAACTGAAGTGTAAGACATAGAAAAATACTGTTTGATTATAATAAATAATATTAAATTAAACTTTTATAGTGACACACATCAAAACACTGTAAAATTATTAAATATCAAAATCCAAAACATTAGCAAGTTGCTTTATTTGTGTGTGTAATAACTATCAGTTATTATTTTTTGAAAGCCTAGAAGGATTTTCAACTTTAGCATATATTAATATGTGATACTTGCATTTATGAGCACTTACTGTTTATTTAATGAAGATAGCCATTTAAGAAAATGTGTTCATTGTCAACTTAGACAATGAACCAACCTCTTGGTTGTTTAAGGTTGAGGTGGAGGTGAGGAAAGGATGATTGTGAGTCCAGGAAAGTCATATTGGGTTCTTTGTTAAGTTGTTTTGGGGGTTATTATGCCAGAATTTGTGTTTAAGTCATAATGTAATTGAGTGTTTATTATGTCTGGTGTGTGTAGCTTCAAAGATTTGTATATTTGGTACTAAACAATTGAGTGGATTCAAATATTTGTATTTATTTGTGTAGAATGTGTATATTTGTTATGTCTGTATAGTTGTGATTTGTGGTTATAAGGTGTTCAGTAAGTTTGATTGAGTGTTATTTTTGGCGAGTGCTTTTACGTGTTCTTAGTAACAACTTCAAAACTACCTTCTGATTTAGCCTGAGTAGACACTGCAGCATGAACTACAGTTTCTATAAACCAGCAGAGTTATGGTTGTCTTTGATTGTATTGTTGTGTGTTTCAGTTTGAGGTTGTTATTAGATTTGGAAAAGATTAGCCAGGATATTGTATAGTTTTATTGTACTATAATGTATTTGGAAGGGTCTGGTGATGTGTTGTTATTTAATAATTTACACACAGTATTTGTGATTCTTTTATTTCTACCTTAGAGAAGATCCTAAAATATTTACATTTTTAAAAATACTGTTTTTTTTTTTAATTTTAGCTTATTTTTATTTTGGAGTTTTTAAAAGTACTTGTTCCATTTTCCAAATGTAATTTTTTATATTATGTCACTTTCTTTACTTGTCATGATGATTTTAATAGTTCCCAACTTTCTCTATCTATCTCATATTATGCTTGGCCTGGTTTTATTTTTTTCAAATATTATTCTTTGCTTTGAGTTTTCTTGTTACCATCTTGTCATTGTTATCTTCTAAAATTAGTAGTTTTCAGTATTCTCCTCTTTTATTTTCTATTTCCTGTTACATTTCTTCACCTATGTAGATGTTTCCTTGGGTTGTGTATTTCCTACCCTAGCACTTATGTTTCTGCCTCTTTAAAGCTAGCTTCAACAAGTACTTCATTTATTACAAGTAATTACTGTGTGACTGAGTGATTACTTTTGAACTTATTTGTGGATGCATTTCGAAAGTGTATTTATTGACAAAGCGAACCCCCTACTGCAGGCCATCACTCAAGGCTGCTGGACATATGATGTTTGTGGATGGAGGGGGTTTCGGTTAAGCGGGTCATTTACTATATAATGGAATAAGGTGTTAGATTCGAAGCGTGTATAATCGTTTAAGATGTGTTATTTTTGTTCTGAGTGATGTTTGAATATTTCAAATTTTTCTGTAGGGATTAGTTGTTTGCTATGGTTCAATATGTGGAAAATATTTGAATTAGTATGAATGTTTGTGTATGTTTGTTGGGTGTTTTGGATATATGTTGCGTAGTTGGATTTTGGATATATGTGTTTATGTCATTGATATGTTCTTTAAATCTTGTGTTAAATGATCTGCTGGTTTTGTCAATGTAGAAGCTGGGGTAATCTTTACATATTATTTTGTATATACTGGATAGATTGTATTTGTCTGTTTGTTATTGATAGGGTTGTATGTGTTGTCTTAAATTATTTGTTGTTTTGTATATTTGGTAATTGAGTTTTCTGAATGTGGAAGCAATTAGGTGTGTGTGTATTTGTTGTGGTAAGTAATGAATATGTATTTATTTAATCACTCTTACATTAGTTTATGACTATCCCAATTTTAAATTTTGAAAATTTATAAAAACTTACTAAGACAAAACGTTTTTGATCGCTATGTGGCAATCTTCATTTATAAATTTTCAAAATTTAAAGCCTTATTACGCTTTTTCTATTACTTGCGACCAGACCTTTTGTTAACTAAAGTTGTTAAATTGTTAACTTACACTTGGAGGAAACGTTTTCGTCTTACGACTTCTTCAGCCTCGTATTTTTGCTGCTAGGAATGCTGCAGTTGTGATATCTCGGTACCATTATTTTGAAAGTTAGAAGTGATGTGATCGAAGAGTATGTGTGATCTGTGCCATGTTTGTTCATTTAAGATGTCATTTTTATGTGTGTTGCTATGTCTATATATTTCATACTGTTGTAGTGTGTTTAATTTATGGCATTTATTGCATGTGTGGAGGATGCTCATGTTATTTCCATACTTTTGCATGAGTGTTTAGTGTCCATGAGGTGATTTGTGAAGGTGGATTCAATAGTAGTGTGCAGTGCGCTTTTGTGTTTTTTATATCTTTCGGCAAAAGATCTGCCTGTTTGTCCAAAAAAGAACTTATTGCAGTTGTTACATTTTAGTTTGTATACTCCTGGGTTATTGTATGTGTTGGTATTGTTATTAATGCTGTGTCTGATAGCTGTTTGGCTTTTCAAAATTTAAAGTTATAAACTAATGTAAAAGTGATTAATTAAGTTTTACTGAACGCACTGAACTACAAAATTCAAGAATGTATTTATCGTTTTTGTATGACCTGTCAGTGTGGTTGTTTATGTTTAATTTTCTTGAATATGTTATCTATAAGTGTAAGTTGGTAGTAGTTTTATAAAGCAATGAATTTTATTGTAATAAGTTCTTCATCATAGTCTTTTTGTTGCATGGATATATTGATTAAGTGGTGTAACATATGGTTAAGTAGAGCATGTTTTGTGTTGTGTGGGGTGATTAGATATGTTGTGTATGACAGTATCAGTGATTGTTGGTTTTCTGTCTATTTTGAAATTGTGTTTGGTGTTGAGTTTGGTGATTGTAAGGTCCATGGTATTTATTTTGTTGTTGTCTTCTAATTTGAGGGTAAATGTTAGGTTCTAACGTATGGTGTTGATGTAATTGTGTAGTTCTTTGCAACAAGCAACTTTATTTGTGATTCTATTAAACCCTACCATATTCACTAATGTTCATTTCCCTTTCTGTAGCTTGTTTGTTTTTTTTTCTATTCTAAAACATTTTTCTGAGATTTTAAGTTCATCTGAGTGACAAGAAGTTTGTTCAATGCCCAAGTCTCCAGTTTGGAGAACAAAAGTTTTGGAATAAAAATAAATCACTTTTAGGTAAAAGCGTATATTCAATATATAATATAAATTTATTATTATAATAATGCTGAATTATTATTATAATTAATAAATATTATTATAAATATGTAGTAAACATATAATACAAATATAAACAATATGAATCATGTCATACAAAATCACATAATATGATTATAAAATATGTTTGCATGTTATACATCACACAATGTTATTATATGTCAATTGATATAATAATGTTAGAGCATAATTTAAGATTGTAAAAAAAATATAAATGATATTTTTATATTGCTATGATATACTGATATACAGTTTAAGAATAGTAGCTGCAGTATAAATATCATCATTAAATAACGTTCCTAAAACTGAATTGTAGATGGGCAAAGGATTGATCAAGTACAATAAATGTCTGAGTTAGGGTACGGATGAGAAGCAAATGACGTGACATTGGATCTAAGGAAGGAGATCCTAAAGAATAATTCTAAATTAAGATGGTAGGAAGTGTTTCAAATGACATTTGTTTGTTTCCAAGATTGCTTACAAGATGTAGGCATATCTAAAATAGCTTTGAACCAAATTTGGTTCATATCTTAGAACAGTAGAAGTAAAGTTACAGTATAAAGACTTATAGTTCCTTATTAAAAGGTCGATTTAATTCTAATAAGAATTATAATTCAATTTAAGAATAGGAAGTCGATTTTTAGAAGAATTTTTCTTTTATCTTGCCGTAAGCTGCTCAAATTTACAATATCTCAATTGTTAATTGATTCGGTAAAAATTAGAATACTTTATGTAAATTCAAGTCTTGTTTCTTTAAGTTTAAAGAATATATTTTAAAACGGATTTCACTGAGATATAATTTAGGGTTGTGATAAATTATTTTGATATTAGTTTTAAAATTAAAATAGATAATGTTTTTTTAAGTGTATTTTTATTTATATTTGTACATTTTAGGTTCAGAATGAATTTCAAAAACTAAGTTTTATTTAAGATAGTAAAATTAATTTGTAATTTTTAATTAGACTGAAATAAATATTAAAAGTATATAATAATGATTGTTTGAATTAAATGTATTGAATTATAGGTAAACATTTATCATAACTTCTTTTCACCAGAAAAAAATTAGCCTATATTTCATAACAAATTCTTTAAACAGTTTTCCAAATATATTTGGGTTATGTAACCTTTTTCTACATTTTTTATTATACAATGAGATTTCTATATACAATAACATCAAACCATATAGATAAGAAACTAATTCTTAAACATGGTCAAAACTTTTTCAATCATTTAATTAAGTTCACTCTTTGTATACTTCAATTTTATATACAAATTGTGTGAGTGTGTGTGTGTGTGTGTGTGTGTATGAGTGTGTTGGTATAAATTAATTTAAACATATTGTAGAACTCCCAGTTATAAATACAAATAAAAACATACACAAAACTCACAAATTAATCATTTACTAAATCATATGCGTTTCAATGACAAAGTCATCACCATCAGAGTTTGTAGTAGTAACACTCACTGATGATGATGACTTTGTCATTGAAACAGGTATGAGTTAAAAAATGATTAATTTGTGAGTTTTGTGTTTTCTTTTTTTTATTTGTTTTAACATAACCTCACAAGCTAAGCTCAAAGAATATTAATCACTTAAATCGGTTTAAGTGATTAATAAGATTCACCGAACGTAATGGACTACAAAATTCAAGAACTCAAAGAATAGTTGTACCCTCAGTTATAGTTTAGAAAGTATGGATAGTTTATTAATAAAAAGATATTTAAATTTTGAATGGAGTTTCTTTGAAAAATAATTAATTTGAATTAAATATCTAATAATACAACAAGTGGAACAAATACTAGTTAACTAAAATTCAATAAAACAAAAACTTACCTGGTCCATCTAATGCAGAACAAACAGCACTTTTTATAAGTGAAAGCATTTTACCACTCTCCGTTTTCAACCTTAATGAATTATTCTAAAATAAGGTTGTGTTCACTCAACTAAAACAGCTTCTAAATAGACTATGAATACAACTTAAACTTAACAGCAGTTGTATTGTTGCCAAAAACATCAAACTTTAGAAGCATGACATTAAACACTTTACAATATAGCAGCTTCCTTGAACTTCATAACTACAAATATTTAACCTGCTTTCAATATTTCCTTAAATATTGTTCAATATTTAAGTATATTCCAATCTAATACTTTTTATTTTCAGTCTAATCTATGAGGTCCAAATTATAAACTGTATTTCAATTTTTTCCCTCAATAATCTTTTTTTGTTTTTCAACATTTTTCTATTCTTAGATATTTTATCAATTAGTTTTTTGCTATTTTTGTAGTAATACTGTATTTAATTCTTCATTTGTTCTTTGTTCCAAACACTTTTCAATAGTTGAACGATGTGTTGTTATGGGCAGAAAATTAGGTTGATCAATAGAAAGATGTAAGGTTGTATCAATATTCATAGGTTTGCAATATATAGGTTAAATTTTTCTGTATATGAAACCATAAAGTCAAGGAAATTTGGAACTTTATTAGATTCGGTTTTAGTGGATAGATTTGTCTTATGTATTGAAATAGGCTATTTGAAGATTATACCTGTTTGGCTTTATTTCCTTCATAAAATATGATATGTCATCTACACATTTGTACCAGTTAATAATGTTATCAACACATTTATTTTATTGTAAAATGTGTTTCTGTTCACTTTAGGGTAAGAAGTCATAAAAAACTTCACAAATTTAAAAATTCATATGACTTTATTAGATTGAGTTACAGAATTGTAGATGCATTATTTATACAAACACATTTTTAGATCAACTCATACGGTTCCATAGTACCAAATCTCGACATTGCTACCGCAGAGTTGCTAGTGTTAAAATAGCTTATTTTACTGGTGCAGAATAAATTTTGGCCTAAATATGGAAGAGACTGTCATAGCAGGCTTACAATTTACCATTGGCACACAAAATGTTTGGAGGTAGGTTGCTTTGTTTATCATGTGAAATCAAATAATAAATAGTCATCCACAACTTAGTGATGTTATTGTAGAACAGGACAGAGTTACCTTGGTACATAGTTTTAAAAAATAAACAAAGCATGCGCCTAGTGAGACTGGAATTTCACAAACTACAGCCTGATGAGTCCTTTGTAAACATTTACACATAAAACAATACAGATTTACAATAGAGCAACAAAATACTAATAGTCCTTTACTAATGATTTAGATAAAGTTGCTCCTGAAGAATTTGGTTTTGAAGTGTTAGTACGCCTATAGATAGAGAAAGACGAGAAATTCCTGAATACAATAATTTTCAACAATGAGTATACATTTTACTATTTGCAAGGTAAACTGCAGAATCTGGGGAGGCAAATACCCAAAACAAACTATTCAACACATCTAGCTCGAAAGTAAATGGGCTTTGTGTGATCAGTAAATTCAAAGTGTATAATCTTTTTTCTTTATGGAAAGAAATGTCAATGGTATTGTGTATCTCAGTATGTTAGAGAAATTTTTGATTCCTCAATTGTATGAATTATAAGATGTGTCTTTCTACTACTAGCAAGATGGGACAACACCTCATTTCCACACAGAAGTTCAGAATTTTCTAAATGTTCACTTTTCTTAGGTTTGTAGATTGGGAATGCAGGGTCAATAGTAAAGCCACCTTACACCCCTATTTTGACACCTATGGATTTTCAACTCTGGGGTTTTATTAAAGACAAAGTGTATATTCTTTCCCTACCAAACACATCTTAGAAGGAGAATCTATGCTGTGGTTACAGACGTTACGCCTAATTTTTCTGAACAAGTGTGACAAGAAATTGATTTCTGGTGAGAAGTTTGCTATGTAACCAAAAGCATTCCCATTGATCCTAAATGAGGCTTTTATATTAAAATGTAAGCTATATCAATAAATTTCTATGTGAGTTCAAAGCCCTTAGTCCTTCAAAGCATTATTTGAGTGAGGCAAAAAGTGTTTTAATTCAAAATAATACCTTTACTGAATCTGTAACTCAATTAAATAAATTTATATGAATTTTCAAAGTTGTAAAGTCCTTTCTGACTTTATTTAATAATAACATAAATTATTATTGATAAATCCTTCTATTGAGTTGGTATTAATGGAAGCCTATTGATGGGCCATAACTTTTGTACATAGGATGTCTCACATGTGATATAATTTGTTATTTGATTAGTTAAGCTAGGTTGCTATTCCACTGGTGTGTGATAGGATATTGATGGTTCTTTGGATTATAATATTAATTAAAAAGTTTCTGATGTAGAAGGAAATATGTGTGGTACTACAGAGGAAATTGGTCCCATTGCAACTCAGATCAGAACTCATTTTTTTAACATTAAAAAACATCAATTTATTGTTAGTTTATTTGTTAATATATCAAAGTGATGAAACTTATTATAAATCAAAAAAGAAACAGATAAATAAATAACTGGCTTATTTTAGAGGAATATTCCGACAAGGGCTTGTTCAAGGAGACAAAAATATTATTCACCCAATATTGGAGTGGTTACTGAAAAACTTAGAAGATTTGAAAAAACGATCCTATCTTGCTCGGTTCCTGGTCAAAGTTGAAGTACCACCTGAGATCCTTGGAGATGCTGATATTGCTTCAGTTTATGAACAGGTAATACTAAAAGCTTTTTACCAGAATTTGAATTTATTAACTTTTAACAATTTTTTAAGAAGTATATGTGGTGGTACTATATTGTACAAAATTAAAAATTCCCCATATCACTTATAAATTTGCTACATAATTCAAAAATAAAACTTGCAGTTTTTGTGTTGTACATCTTCAGGTTTTGCTAAATTAGACTTTCGTTATTAACTTTGCAAAAAAAACACTACTTACTAATATTTTTCAGCAGACATGTTTCGCACTAGGTCAGCGCATCATTCAATGCTGGGAGTCACAGACAAGACTGTTGCTCAGGTTTGTTGTGATGATGTGAGTTTGTGATATATGTGTTCTGTTGTGTGTTATTCTTCATAGAGTAGTTGTTAATTATGTCTTCAAATATAGTATTTGAGTGTGAGTGTGTTTTGTCATTTGGAATGTGTTGGGGAAAGTATTTGTGGTGTTTGTATATCTCATAGTTTTCTGTTGTGTTTAGTTTGTTGCTTTTTTTTATGTAATGTAGGATTTTTAGATTGTTCTCTGTATTGGTGTGTGAGTATAGTGTTTTTGTATGTTTATGGAAAAAAATTTGATTTAGGTTGTGTCTTTTTTATCTCTTTTATGTGTTCTTTGTATCTTGTGGTAAATGTTCTCCCTATTTGTCCTATGTAAAAACTGGGGCAGTTGTTGCATGTAATCTTGTATACATCTGCCCTGTCATGTTTATTCTGGTGTGTTTTTAAACGGTGTATGTGTTTTTTAATTGTGTTGGGTGTTTTAAATGCTACTTTGTATTTTAATTTGCGGAACAAGGAAGCTATTTTTTGTGATGTGTTGTTGTAGTATGTAAGTGTTATATATTTTTGTGTGTTATTGTTGTTTTTGTTGTGTTTGTTGTCTATAAAGGTGTGTTTGTATCAGTTTTTATAGGCTATGTATTTTATTGTGTTGAATTCGCTTTTGTCTTCTATGTTCAGAGATATGTTGATTAGTCTGTGCATCATGGAGCACACCACAGAACACCAATATACCACAGACTCACACCAACACACCTGAGCAACAATCTCGTTTGTGACTCACAGCATTGAACAATACGCTGACCTAGTGTGAAACGCCCCTGCTGAAAAATATTAGTAAGTACTAGTTTTTTGCCAAGTTTATACCAAAATTAAATTCCCTGTTCTTAATTAAATTTAGAGCCCAAAAACATATAACCTATTCTGCCTGTATAAAAATATGTGCGTTTTTTTTTAACTTAATCTACTAATAAAATAGAAGTTTCAAATTGAAATTTTTTAAGACATTTTTCTCAAAATCTAATAAATTAAAAAATGTTGAAGTAATAAGTGTTGTTATTGATGTAACTTGACAAAAAACCACTAGTTATCGATATTTTCCAGCAAACGCATTTCCTACTAGATCAGTACTGTGAGTCTGTTCGTTTGTTCAATACTGTGAGTCAAAAACAACACAGTTGCTCAGCTGTGTTGTATTATTGTAAGTCTGTGGTGTATCATTGTTCTTAGAGCAGTTGTTAATTATGTGTTCAAATATATAGTTTTTTAATGTTAGTGTGTTTTGTTGTTTAGAATGTATTGTGGTTGGTTTTTGTGGTGTTTGCATATTTCATGGTATTCTGTTGTGTTAAGTTGTTTTTTGTTTTTTTGTTTTTTTTTAAAAGAAAAACTTGTAAGCTTGTGTCAATGTTGGTGTAGGCCTATGTTTGTAGCATTTTGTATATGATTGGGTTTTGTGTTTTTGATTCTTTTATTTGTCCTTGTATAGAGTGGTAAAGTTTCTTCCTGTTTGACCAATGTAGAAGCTAGAGCAGTTATTATATGTGATCTTGTATACTCCTTTTCTGTCGTGGAGTGGTTTTGTGAATTGTGTCTGGTGAAAAATAACAGTAACTAGTGGATTTTTACCAAGTGATATCAATAAGAACATTTTAGTAACCTCAAGATGTATAACATACAAACTACTAGTTTTAATGAGGAGTGTTTGGTTGTTATTACATGCAAAGGGTCGTGAAATTTAGAGGAAAATTATATTCTTGAATTTTGTAGTCAATTACGTTCGGTTGAATCTTATTAATCACTTAAACAATAGTTTATTACTATCCGAACTTTGATTTAAACTTTGAACTTTCAAAGTTCGGATAGTCATAAACTATTGTTTAAGTGATTAAGAAAATTATATATTGGCAAATTTTCCAATAGTCTAAACCTGCTTTATGTAGATCATATTATTTTATTTGAATTATTTTGTGATTTTTAAGTGCAAATAAACCTTGTAATCCATAGTTTATAACTCAAAATATTCCCTTATTCATAAGTTTTCTTGGCAAAAAAAAAACACTAATTTTACCAATAAAATTGACAAAAGAATTATTGTTCAAGAAACCTCATGATTTGCAACCCCACAAATACAAAAAATTCATTCTTAAGGTCTAGCAATCTAGTAATTTATTGCATGTCAAAATGGACATATTCTTAGTAGTTCAAATATAGTTGTTTTCAGTTAAACCCTCTTGAACATGAGTTAATTTTGTATATAGGACTTACGTTTAAAAACAAATAAGCATACATACATATATTTAAAAGCAGGTCCACATGTATAGAGAAAATATTACATAATAATAATTTATATTA
Organism: Prosapia bicincta; assembly: GCA_036971475.1. NCBI lineage: Eukaryota > Metazoa > Arthropoda > Insecta > Hemiptera > Cercopidae > Prosapia > Prosapia bicincta. The sequence goes on from JBAIZL010000001.1 coordinate 37,175,925, forward strand.
TAATAATTATTTTATTATTAAATATTTATACCTGAATATTATTAATTATTATAATGATATAAATAATAAAAAATAATTATAAATCATTTAAATATTTAATAATTTTAAGTAATACATAAATTCAAAAATGTCTCACTTAATTAGAACATTTTATAGAAGATTGTTACCTTATAACTACTGTATTGAAAAAAGAGTGTGCCACAAATACATTCATTTAAGTTAGTATGATAATTGATTGTTGTGTAATCTGTTGTTTAATAATTAAAGAGATACTAGGTGTAAATTATTATTATATTTTTAATAATTTTGTGTGAATAAGATTGTACAAATCGGTTATAAATAAATGTTTTAATATGTATTAAAAGATTTCATTCATAATTATCTGGTTTATACACTAGTATGAAAAATTGATTGAAGAGTTCAAAGCTACTCACAAAGAATCAGAGATGGTAAAAGCTAATGGAAACTCTACAGCAGAATTGAGAGCAGACATAGAAACTATGGAAAAAGAACACAATATTGTCAGCAAAAGAATTGAACGAATGAAAAGAAAGGTATAAGTTTGAACATTTTCAAAATTTCAATTTATTGGTGTAATTATAAAATTGAACCATTTATATATATATATATATATATATATATATATATATATATATATATATACAGTATATATTAAATTTAACACGATAATTTTTTTTCTATTTTTCACCAAGTGAATTTATTTAAAATTATCCCAGTAATTAACTGCCAGTCAGTATTTAATAAAAATATAAGAATGTAAATAATTTTCTTGATTATATATCATCATATCTTTATCTGGTTAGTTTTGTTTATTTTGATGCTCTGAATGGCATACCATTCACTACTAAAAATCTTTTTTTTTACTTGTAGCAATCTTACTGTTATTTTATCTGCCTGTGTCTTTTTATTAATACATTTTTTACTATGTACAGGATTTCAGAATGTTTTGTATTATGCTCACACATCGGAATAAAATACTTTGAAAAATTAGATTTCTTACAGTAATTTTTTTCATTTACATATCAAACATCATCTTAATCATTTACCATTTCTATTCCTTCAGCTTTTATTGCATTTAACTTTCTTTCCTCATAATTTAATTGATATTAAATTTCTTATCAGTAGCTCAGATATTAGTTTTGCATATAACATTTTGATTATTGACTAAAATATTAAGTATCTATTATATTAAACAGTTTTTTATCTTGTGCTCTTTTTTTAAATTTTACATATTTTAACCTAATTTAAAATAATTCAAAATTATTTGAGCCAAAGCAAGAAATATTATCTTAAAACTTCTAAAAAGATTAACACTCATGTTTGAAACTGTTTGTCAATAGTCCTCCAATTTTAACCCAAAATAGTACAAGTACAACTCCAAAATAGTTCAAATATAGTTAAGAAGAGTTCAAAAATATTATTTAAAAAAATGTCAAATATTTATAAAAAGTGACAAATTGCCCTGATGGCTTGGAACTCTAGCGATAGTCATAATTAAACAATATATAGCCTAAATTGTTGAATAAATTAGCTGAGTACCATTAGGCTTAACGCAATAATCAACGGTGCATCATAGTCATGAACCAGCGTCTGTTGTTAACTACTTATTTCTGTTAGTTTTCCGATAAATTTAGTGAAACATATTGTTTTCAAATATTCCATTTGGTACACAATATCAAGAGCTCAGTGGTAATAAAAATATTGAAAAAAGAACCCCAATACCACAAAAATAATCAAAAATAACAAATAAAACATGATGAATCATTCATTCTAGTTTGCAACTTCTTGTGTGCTAGATTGTATTTTGTAACAAGACCCTCTGATGAGGATGACATGGTCATCGAAATGTACATAAGGGTTTAATCTTAAGTAACTTGTTTTATTTGTTATTTTTGATTATTTTTGTGGTATTGGGGTTCTTTTTTCAATATTTTTATTGTAATCTATTTGGTATTTTAAATTAAGTTAATTTTGTTTTTATCAAGCACTAAATGATATGTACATACTGTAACTCAGTGATATTGTAGTTATATTTGTAAGTAATGTATAAACAACTATTCAGGTTAAAAGCTGTAATTCTTGAATTGTATTGTATGCATTTTAACTCATGATTTATTGTGACAAATATCTGAGGTTGTTTTAGTACAATTCCAAGTAATTATTTAACTAACTGCTGTAAATTAATTATACTCTTTTTCTTACTTACAACTATATACATAATTCATGGTCTGGAGTTATTATTCAAAATTCATTTTAAAAAGGTGAACTTTAAATTCTTGTTTAGGAGAGAACACCAGTAATTAACTCTTCTACTGGCAGAGTTACATCATAATGAACTTAGATTTTTAAAATTACTACCGAAAAAACTTGTTTATCATTAAATTCCAAATTTATTGTTAAAGATATTGATACTGTCAATAGTATTCTAAACAGGTATTTACAAATTATTCTTCACTTCTGCTAATCAGTAATTTCTTTTTCAATAGATTGAAAATGTACCTAATAAAGATTCATTACTAGAAGTCTGGAGTTATTATTCAAAATTCATTTTAAAAAGGTGAACTTTAAATTCTTGTTTAGGAGAGAACACCAGTAATTAACTCTTCTACTGGCAGAGTTACATCATAATGAACTTAGATTTTTAAAATTACTACCGAAAAAACTTGTTTATCATTAAATTCCAAATTTATTGTTAAAGATATTGATACTGTCAATAGTATTCTAAACAGGTATTTACAAATTATTCTTCACTTCTGCTAATCAGTAATTTCTTTTTCAATAGATTGAAAATGTACCTAATAAAGATTCATTACTAGAAGCATGCCATACACTTAGATCAGAGAGGGAAAGGCAAAAAGATCTCATCCATCAAAAACAAGACGAAACTGCAGCTCTTCAACAAGTACAACACCGTGTTTCTAGATTAAATCAACAGTTAAGAGAGCTTCGACAATCTTCACTAGGGGCTACACCACAAGGTAAGATAAAATGTCACATTTCAAACATTTTTTATCTTAATCACAGAAAAAAATATAAATTTTGTCCATTTTATGTGTGATTTTTAAGGGTATGTAAGAAAGAAAAATTTATTTATTTCAATGTGCCACTTTTTTAAAGGTGCATGTGATATATATAATATATCTGTATAATATATGTGTATGATATATATATATATATATATATATATATTTTTTTTTTTTTTGGACTAGGAGACTGACAGACTTACCTTGGTAAGAGTCCACACTGTAGTCTTGAAATAGAAACACATAAAAGCACTTAAACAATGATATATTTCAACCACACAGTGGTCTTTGTCAATCGAAGAGAAAACACAAAAAGAAATATGAGAGAATGAAATAAAATAAATATAAGTTGTAATCACAGATTGTGTAGAGTAGAAATCAGATGTCACAGATTAAAGATATATATATATACTGTGAGGTATGCAAAGGAGAATGGAAATCGCGCTACTGAAAGACATTATCGACCTCTACCAACAGAAAAGATGATAAGCAAATGGAGAAAACATGAAGATGAATTCCTAAAGCATAGATTATTAAAAACATTATTTTTGTTCACATGTTACTAACTGTCATGTACTAGAAGAGGGACTCAAACAATGGATACTTGTGTAAAGTTATAATGGAATTTGTCTTATCAACTAGAATCCAAGAAGCATATATAAATCGGTGGTATTAGGTATTCATGATTTTACTGGTAAATCATTGTATCATTACAGGCTTATAAAATGAAAAGGACTGTATGTATACAGGGACAAGACTAAACGGGTCTTTTCGGGTTCAGACCTAAACGAAGCACCTGTGTTGCTTTACTAAACTTTACAGAAAGTATATATACCGGATTCTCAAACAAAATGTGTACATCAGCGGTGTTCATCGATTTCGAAGCAGCCTTTGATAAGGTCTCACGCATATCTATTATTTCGCAGTGTATGGAAATTGGTTTAAAAGGGAGGATATTGAAATACATTGTAGACTTCCTTAAGGATAGGAAAATTAAAACTAAGATCAATGATACCTACTCTGAAGAAGAATGTACTCTAAACGGAATACCACAGGGGTCAGTCATTAGTCCTACTCTTTTTAACATAATGATGCAAAATTTAGGAAATATAGACCTTCCAGGCATCGGCATGGCTATTTTTGCAGATGATGTCACTATCTGGGCCACTGATAAAGACCCAACTGCTTCTACTCACCAACTGGAAAAGGCACTTAACAAATTCTCTGAGTGGTCTGAAAAATGGGGACTAACCATTTCAATATCAAAAACTGAAGTATGCTTCTTCTCCAGGCAATACTTGCACACAAACTATAAACCAGTTATAAACTTAAATGGAAACGTACTGCGGCATAACCCAAATCCTGTACTTCTGGGTATTAAACTGGATCCAAAACTACTGTGGAAAGAACATGTCCATTTCATAGCGGACAAATGTGCAAATAGAATAAAAGCATTGAAAGTTATAGCCAGTAGGGCATGGGGAGCAGATACATATATATTAAGGAATTTTTATTTGTCCTTTGTAAGATCAAAAATCATGTATGGTTGTGAAGTTTGGGGTGGAACAGCTGAAACTCATATTCGAAAATTACAAATATTACAGAACTCATCTCTGAGGATTTGTTTGGGTGGTCCAAAAACCACAAGTATACAGTCTATGGAAATTGAACTGTCAGTCATGCCCTTTGACTTATATATAAAAAACAGAATGTGAAAGAAACATTTTCAGATGAAGGCAATTTCGCTTAACACTCTTTCTATTGGTAACTAACATCCGACAGTCACTGTTCTACCATCATAACAAACCCTGCGAATCATTAAACACAATGGAATCAGGAAAAATTCCAGTTGTTTTGGAACAACAACCCTGGCTTTGAATCCCAATAAAAACCAATCTTGTAATTCCTGGTTCACTCACAAAAGAAGATTCACCTCACCTACTAAAATCTGTCGCTATGGAATTGATAAACACCACATATAACAACTTTGTAAAAATCTACACAGATGGTTCCGTTGATAAAGAGAACCATAGGGGAGGTGCAGCTTTTCATTGTCCAGAATTAAACAAGGATTACTATGTGCCCTGCGATTCCTCTTCAAGCATGAATGCTGAATTGATGTCCTTAAATGCTGCTTTGGTTTTTAGCAATACTATGGATGCACAAAACATCTGCATTCTCACCGATTCCAGGTCGGCCCTTCAAGCCCTTCAAGTACAGCACACTACAGACTACCATTTTCGAACATCTGAAATAACTAAATTGTTAAAAAACTTAGAACAGAAAAATATTGTATTTCAATAGATCCCCAGTCATTGTGGTGTTCCTGGGAATGAGGAAGCTGACAGATCTGCCAAGGAGTCTTGCAACTTGTTTCCATCTCCTGAAAGTTGTTACTCCTTAACTAATTGTAAAGAGGCAGTTGATAAAGAATCTCACATCTGTTGGAGAAAGAAATGGAGAGAATGCAATACTGGGCGCGAATATTATTCATTACAAAAACAACCTAATGATCCAAATATCTTCAAGTCATTATCACGTTCAGTGGCATCTTTTGCGGCACGAGCTCGTATGGGACACATTGTCACCAATACATATTTGAAAAGGTTTCATATTACTAACGACTCTATCTGTGGAGTGTGGAAGCAAGAAGAGGAAACATTAGAGCACATACTTTTGAAGTGTCCTGTAACAGCAGCAACAAGGAGTCCCTTGATAAAACATCTAGGACGGGAATGTACCCTGGACAGAATCTTGAAAGAAAGTTGTTTCTGGCCATTGGCAGAGTGTGTGTATAGGAGACATCGAGCCATCGAGGCTAACCTTGGAAGCTCGTAATAAGAAGTAAGAAGTAAGTATACAGGGACAAGACTAGTTCAAAGACTTGTACCAAAGTATAAGACTAAAAAAGAAAACATATTCCATAAATTCATCATAAATGCCCAAACAACATTCAACTATGATGTTAAATAAAAACCTTGATTTAATAAAAATTCGGCTTTTTTTCTTTTTATTAAAAATCGGCTGATGATAATGAGTTTATTGACTCACGTATCAACTGAGTTTTTATTTAACAAAAACATTTTACGAGTGTATACCTGATCATTAAAACTATGATATTGGACAAATAATCTACATGGATAGAACACCTCTAACTTTCGTTTTAATAGAACTGTAAATGATAAAGTTGCAAAATCAATTATACAGAAAACATCTGGACATGAGGAAACACAATATATAGTTGTTTTGGCTTGTTGTGCTGATGGAACAAAATTACCATTTATGATAATACTTAAAAACAAAACAATGCCAGTAGAGAAAATTTCTTCTGGAATAATTCTTCATATTCAAGAGACTTTTACAGTACTTTTATGCATAATGTAATGTACCTTTACAATAATTGTTATTTATCAAAAGAAACATACACACACAGAATTTCCTGAACACATTTTTCAAATATTTTGGCAATATATTTTAGTTTTTGTTAATTTTTAGAACTGGTGTAAAAGGAAATGTTTCTTAGTTATAGTTTATATGTTACTAAATGTATTACCTATACTATTTACTGGTGATGACGAATTTTGACATTGAAATAATAATATTTTAAATAATAAGAGCAATAAATTATTTACTTAAACAATAGTTTATGACTATCTGAACTTTAAATTTAGTAAATTTGTTAAAACTTACTGAGACAGAAGGTTCTGTCTCAGTAAGTTTTGACAAATTTACTAAATTTAAAGTTCGCATAGTCATAAACTATTGTTTAAGTGATTAATAAAATGAAGATTCACCGAAACTCCATTTTGTAATGAACTACAAAATTTAAGAATAAATCATTGATTGTGAGATGATATTGATTATTATGTAACTTTTACCTCAGCTCACAAAGGAATTTTAACATTTTAGGATATCTAAATGTTTACTTCTTTATTCATTGTTTTATAAATTACTCTGTCTAGCTTTATTGCAACGCCTTGAGGAAGAAACAAATATGACATCATACATAGTGACACAGAAACTTCCTCGTGAAATAGAACAAAAGAGAAAAGAAATAGAAATACTTACTAGTGTTGCAATGGAACCAGCACTAACAACTAGCAGTTTAAACAATTTGCAAGCCAAGGTATGTTTTATTGTATTAATAATATTATTTAATAATATAAATAAATTGTATTGTATTGTATAAAAAACATTGTATTGTAACTGTTTGGTTTAAAAATCTCAACATATTTTGAATTACAAGGGATAGTTTGTTATGAAAAGTAGAGCCTGAGGATCAAATACATTCAGCTCACATCCACATATACTACAATCCACCAAAATTGTTGCAGAGGTTGTTATTATATTAAATGCAGACCCACACATCTATATAGCACCTGATTTTATATAGGATATTTTAAAGCATTAGAGATTGAAAATAAACATACTTGTACCAAAATCTTCTTATTTTGTAGATTTTATTACCCATAATGGTCAATATAACTAAGGTTTCGCTGAGGGTTTCATAAATGTATTTTAATTTTAATTTTGACAAGTCATTTATTAATATTTGATAAGGTCATTAGTTTAAACTGAAACCTAATGAATTTAGGTTTCATAATATAAACTAAAATCTCTTGCCAATGAAAGATATTAATTAATTAACTTTATTTTCATAACTTCCTGCAACAAAAATATGAATTAATCACTTAAACAATAGTTTACGACAATCCGAACTTTAAATTCTGTAAATTTGTTAAAACTTACTGAGACAGAACATTTTTGATCGCTATTTGACGATTTTCATCAGTATCTTCTGTGAAAATTGAAAACGTTCTGTCTCAGTAAGTTTTAACAAATTTACAAAATTTAATGTTCGGATAGTCATAAACTATTGTTTAAGTGATTAATTAAGATTCGTGAAACGTAATGGACTACAAAATTCAAGAGAAATATGAAGTACAACACGTGTGTTTGTCAATGCCCTCTATGAAACTACCTCTACAAATCTAGCATTGCACTTTTTAGGATGGCATGAATGCCTAAAATATTTGTTTAGAGACTTACAGCCTGAAGTTTCTTTAGCCTGAATATTTATGTTCTATTCCAGCTGAAAATCAAAGTTAATAGGTCTAATATTCTCAAAAAACAGTATGTTTATAAAAAGCTGTAACTGTCTGTAAGTATACATTGTTTTACTGAACATTTCTTTCTCATAGGAGTTTATAACCATTATATATTTACTCAAAGAATAATGATTTCAATAGATGCTTTCTTATGAATTTTATACTCATCACTTTTTTTTATTTTGTAACTATCCTTTTAAATTCCTTCTACTAACTCACACTCTCTTATATATATATATATATATATATATATATATATATATATATATATATATATATATATATATATATATATATATATATATGTATATATATATATATATATATATATATATATATATATATATATATATATATATATGAAGTTAATATATTACTATTGTAAGTAATTTTATCCACCATTAAGTGCAATAATTTTACCTTGAGTGATGAGGCACATTTCGGTCACTTGACCATTGTCGAATCACTGATATTATTCTGGTGTAGTGATTCGACAATGGTCAAGTGACCGAAAGGTGCCTCATCACTCAAGGTAAAATTATTGCACTTAATGGTGGATAAAATTACGTACAATAGTAATATATTAACTTCATAAAGTCATACACAATATCAAGAGCACAGTGGTACAATATATTACAATAAAAATATTGAAAAGAACCCCAATACCACAAAAATAATCAAAAATAACAAATAAGACAAGTTACTTAAGATTAAACCCTTATGTACATTTCGATGACCATGTCATCATCATCAGAGGGTCTTGTTACAAAACACAATCTAGCACACAAGAAGTTACAAACTAGAATGATGAGATCATTCTAGTTTGTAACTTCTTGTGTGCTAGATTGTGTTTTGTAACAAGACCCTCTGATGATGATGACATGGTCATCGAAATGTACATAAGGGTTTAATCTTAAGTAACTTGTCTTATTTGTTATTTTTGATTATTTTTGTGGTATTGGGGTTCTTTTCAATATTTTTATTGTTCATAAAGTCAGTGCAACGGAAAAACAATGGATAACGTAAAATATCAAGAATATATATATATATATATATATATATATATATATATATATTAAAACAACATAGGTTATTCAAATACAAGAATATTTATTAATTTATATCCAAAGCTTTTCGTTGGCAAACAGTACCAACATCATCAGGAATGAAAATTACAATAATGTAAGCTATAGGCCTATAGCTTACATTATTGTAATTTTCATTCCTGATGATGTTGGTATTGTTTGCCAACGAAAAGCTTTGGATATAAATTAATAAATATTCTTGTATTTGAATAACCTATGTTATTTTAAATTATTAAACAAGAAAACGTATTATATATATATATATATATATATATATATATATATATATATATATATATATATATATATATTGTAATTATATTTTTTTCTTGGTCATTATAAATATGAATTCTTTATTATAAAACATTTAATAATTTTGTTAAGGAAATATTAATTTGTTGGGCGCCAGTTAGATTTACAATTAATTTGGATTTCTAACAATAAAGTAATTATAACACTTCTTTAAATTGTTCAATATCTTTGTTTAATCTTTCAGTTACAAAATTTGGTTGGTTATACAATTTCTATATTTCCTTAATTAATTATATTTCCTTATTTATATAAAATATAGCACGAGATTGCTTACAGGTTGTTCGGTGGGAGTGACAGATTAAAATTTAGTTTTATAAATTCAATATTGTAATAAAATTTCTCTTTAAGAAGGTGCCTAGGCTTAACGTTATGAATTCTCTTTTTTTTTAATTGACAATAATACACTAATACTAATTTACAATATTTCCTTAGAATAAGTACTTATCTTTAGTGAAAGTCTTTCCCCAATGTCTTGCATTTAAATTTAGTTAAAAACCACATATTTCACCACGAGGTATCCTTCTTTATGCCTCTATTCTTTCCTTTATCTAAAATCTTTAACCAATCAAATTCTTCTTGTTTTTTTTTTATATTACCATTTTCTTAGAATTCTCCACTGTTAACTATTTTTCACATTTCCAATTTAAACTCTCAACATACTAATTTTGATAAAGTTAACTTAAATTTTTTGTCGGGGCATGCTAACACAAAATGCCTCCCTCATGTTACCTCTAACCTTCTTACAACCTATTTCCGTCTTTTTCTTTTCACCCCACTGTTTCACTGATCCGCATCTCTCTTACTAAACAGCTGAGTTTTGTACACCATTTGTAATAATTCTATGTCTGTTTTATTATATTTCATTGGTTTAACTAAAAAACGTTACAGTAAATATATATATATATATATATATATATATATATATATATATATATATTAAATATAATAAAATATATATAATAAAATACTTTTTTATTCATCAAATCAAGGTCTATAGGTTCAAATCCATTTCTTTTAACCTGTAGTGGATGACAATTGATGTTAATACAGTTTTTTCAAATATTTATTTAATAATTAAATTATAAAAATTTGGGGAGTCTAGGTTCAAACTGAGTATCTTCATGTTCAAAGTCTAGCTCTTTGGCACTCACCCAATTTTCCCTTAGCTGAAAATGAATTTCTCATAGAGGTGTATGGATTTTTCCTTTACCCCCATCTGGTTGTCATCGAAACCTCCATTGTACAACCTTAAATTGTTGCCATGATTACCACACAGTATCATTAATAATTCTCTATGATTAAAAATGAATGAAAAGAAAATAAACAAACAAACTGGATTAACGGTATCAAACCTTCCTTCACAAATGGACAATGTTGAGGGAAAGCGAAAAGAAACTGCAACACAAAGCAAGGGACAAAAAAAAGTAACCAAATAAATAGTTCAAACAAAAATAATAGTTTAACACCATACATAGAAACAAAAATGGAAAATTGCAAGGAAATTCGATTTCTATTTTACCACTTAATATTGTTAGTCTGACATATGTATATACATATTTATACTAGTTGTAATTATAAATTAAAAAGAAACTAAAATAAAATTTCTGTTTTTTGACTAAGTAACAATTGACTTGAAACAAACATTATATATGACTTGTTAAGGAGAAGATTCCTTAATTTATAAATTACTTCCCTGTAATAGAATTTTAAACAGGAAGGTAACAAAAAAGTGAATAATGTACAAGAAAGGAGAAGATGAAGAATGTGTTTTTACAAAGAAAATAGGGATTTAGAAAATGTCCTTAATAATCTATTAGATGAAATATAATGTGTAAAAGTAGTAATATAGAAGAGGTAGTAATATTCCTTTTTTACTAAACGAGAATCTGGTAATAACTATTACAAAAACATTATTACAAATAAATATGTTATTGTTTTATATTATTAATATTTTATATTATATTAATATTATTAATTAAGTTACACAGGTTACGAAAAAAATAAATCAAAAATAATGATTTGAAACTAATAAATTTTCATTCCTTCTTTTATAAAAAATTAATTACCAACTTTACAAGCTTATAAATTTAGGTAAATCTCAGTAAATAAGTAATGACTAGTATCTGTAAATTTTTAATAATTTGACTTATAAGTTTGGCAAGTTGTTAATTAGTTTGTAATAAAAGTTAAAGTTTTGACAATCATCAAGAACAATAAAATCCACACTTTGTTTCAAAATTACTACTTTTGGTATCACTTGGCAAAAACCTCTACTTACTGATATTTTTCAGCAGACACGTTTCTCACTAGGTCAGTGCATTGTTTCATGCTGTAAGTCACAGACAAGTAGTGTTTTTTTGCCTAGCGATACCAATAGCAGCAATTTTTTTAAAATCTCAAGTTGTATAACATAAAAACTGCACATTTTTTTATATTAGGTACAAGTAGTAAGTGGAGAAGTAAATGAACTGGTAGAAAAGCATTTAGTAACATCAAATCCTGCAGAAGACAAACTTGCTCCATTTAGACAACAGGCTGCAATCATTGCTCGCAAAAAGGATTCTATTGCAGAGCAGTTCTCAGAATTAAAAGCTCAACTAAACAAATTAGAAGAGGAAATTCAGGTATGAATATAAAAAATGTATGCCCAAATAATTTTATTTATACATTTTAAAACTACTTACCACTAGAATAATTATTTATTATACGTTAATTATATTTCATGTTTGTATTTAAACAGTCTGACTGAGAACATTGTTATTCCATTTGACAGTGGACAGGAGAAACATAGCTTGTAACTGTAACTCTGCCAGTCCAAGTCATGGCTATTCCCTATCTCCTCCAACATTAGATTTGGACCTATGGGGTAGAGACAAAGATGATAGATATAAAGAGAGAGAGAGGGGGTAGAGAAGCAGACCAACAGACAATATACATCCTTATAATTTTCATTCCTATTCACTTAGCAAACCTTGTATAATAAAATGGTTACCAACATAATACATCTAACAATAGATAAACAGATATAAACTAAATATATTATCAAGAAATAATACACAACTTTAAACACATTATAATACCGAACCTCAAGTCAACTAAAACCTAAATCTACTAAAAGCATCTTCCCTTCAAGCTCTACCAAAAACCAAAAAACTAGACATTCCTAACAATCCAATCTAAACTACTAGCATGTATAAAATCTAGCAAACCATATGTACAAAATGATCAGATGATCATATGAATAAAATAATAAACCTCAACATATAAATATAGGTAACAAATATAATACTTCTTATAAATAAAATAAAATAAATATATCTTACAACTTAACACTATATTTCTGTGAAATATATTATTAATAACAATACACATAACAGCTTTTAAAACTAATCGCATTAAATACAGCAACAATACCACACAAATATAAAACATATTTCCGACCTATCTAAAATAAAATACTTGTTTAAAATGAAGTCATGTCAGATTGTGGGTCAACTAATTTTAAAAAAAACACATAAATAATAGAACGATAATGATATATAGACATATAGAGGATGATACAACAAACATCTTGTAATAAATAAAATTGAAATTAATTAACTAAAATCAGTTGTAAATATATTACACGTGCCTATAATAGCACTTACTTTTATGATTGTTGAGGACGGCCGTTTTGAAAGATGTATCCCATTGTCAACTCAGACCGTAACTCATTAGAGCCAAGTGTAACATATTTACAAGTGTTTTTAGTTATAAAACTATTAGCTCAAATGTAATCTATTCAATTATTCATGGGAATAAAGAAAGCTGCTTACTTTTTTAAATAATCTTTTTACATAAGACATAAATCTGCAAATATGAATATCTAATGCAAATAAAAAATGGTGATTGAAACTTCAGTTGCTGTTCAAGTAGATAAAGGCATGAATTATCTCCATTAATGAATGTCCTCATTTAACAGCAAAAGTTAATGCTACTATTCGGACTATATAACATATTGTTATAAATGTTATTTTGTATAAGAATATGCTAGTAACTCAGACTGAGGATGGAAACAAATAATAAAATAGATGTTTACACATGTCCGATATACATATTTCAATTTATTTAGTCAAAACTTTAGATTCTATTGCAAACAAATTATGTAAAAAACTTTCTACTGTATTTGAAAGACATTTTAATTTTCAACGTGCCTTTTTTCTCTTCTTTCTTCCTCCCAAATCCTTTATGCTTGACTTGAAACATCCTTTTTATGAAAAGGACAAAAACATAATATTATTATATTTGGTATTAGGAAAGTATGATATTCAAAACCAATAAAAACTTGATTTGAGACATTAAGTGGTAAAAACAGGTCTCAATAGCTAAATCATTCATCTATATTGATTCAAACTTATCTAACACAGAACCTGAAATTGGTGATACAATTGGAAAATTTTTTTCAAATAAATTAAGTTTATAATATAGTTCATCATATTTATTTTAAGCATTTAGTTACAAAAAAATCTAGAAATATATAATTTTGTTTTTAAATATTTATAGTTTATAGTACAGGGAATAAATTTATTAAAATATAGTGCACAACAAAAAAAAAGGAATACAGTAAAATTAATATTGTTTGAAGTAGTTTAGTACACTAAACATAGTTTTTTCCTAGGAGAAAAATGAACAGCTCAGAGACGTTGGTGGAGAAGGAACTGTGTTAAGAGGAGAAGAGTTCAAACGTTATGTTACTAAACTACGAGCTCGTAGTTCTGTGTACAAACGTAATCGAACGGAGTTAGCTCAACTTAAAGCTGAAGGTGGTGTACTTGCAAGGACACTGGATATACTTAAAGCAAAACTATCAGATCTTGACAGTTCTGTTGTAAGAGAGTTTTTTTTAGCATTGCTATATTTCATTCCCCTAAAATAAAGTTGTATCTCCATAAAACAATGTTCATAAAACTGGGTTTTCATTGTTATATAAAAAAAAAAAATTATAAGATATCGTTATATCAAGAAACCCAAATAATTATTATTTGGAGTTCAGTAAAAAAAAAAGTTTAAATCCAATATTATCTTCTGGTGAGACAAAACTTCATTCTCACAGTTTTTTAAACAAATCTTTATTTTTAACAAAAATTTTGAATACCTCATGTAATCCTTGTTGGTTATATCTGTGAACGAGAATACATGTCAACTCATTCCTGTGGTGACTTTGCTTCGATTAGGGGGGACTGAAAGTACCCCCCCTCCCATTCCTGCCAGTTCATTTCTAACCATGGAACTCTTTAAGTTACTGGTAAAATGAAGATTATTCTCACCACATGACTGATTACTAGTTTTTTGTACATATTTATATTATTTACGAATTAGTTTCTTTTGCTGGGTGTTTTTTAATGGTATTTCATCTAGCGTGTATAAAGATTTATATTTTTCTAACTATATAAGCCATAGCTACCTTAAGAAATTACAAACTTAAAAGGGAGGCCTTGTTGTATTGTTTTATTTGCTTTTGGGTGAGAACCAAATAAGGCTACTTTAATGTCATATGTTCCCAAAAATAAAATTAAGAAAAATGTAATTTTTCTATCCACATGCATTTTGATGATGCATTAAATAGAACAACTGGCAAAGCATATGTAAACACGATATTATAACTTTCTACAACAGTATATAAAGTAGAATTTATGTTGTGGACTGAATGAAAAGTGAGTATTCGATCACTTGTGTTAGTAACAGTAGTAATTCACATTTTTGTGTGCTCTAACGAACTTGTGTACTGTCAATGGACAAATAATGTGAAATGTCAATAAATCCAAGAGATTGAAACAATGAGTCTTTATAAACAAAACTTCATTATTACTAATAAAATTACCTTTCATTGTAATTTGTACAGTAATACCTCGACTTATGCTACCCTGTCTTACTCGATTCCCAAGTTACGCAGTTTTAAATCATAGTGTCAGAGTTACGCAGAAACTGGCCTGTTCTAGAAGAAAATGCTTAAAAGAACTTTTGTAGTGCATAAAGAGAAAGTATTTCCAGGTTTTAAAGCCCAAAGATTGGTAGACTGATATTTAGCGTAAATACAGCTGGTGACTGTAAGTTGCAATCCCTCATAGTTTATCGCTCAGAAAACCCAAGGACTGGTTTGATCATGAATTCATATCTCAAAACTAACGTTATTGTCAGTCTAAACAAATTCCTTTTAAAGTCATTCCTATTAATTGACAATGGACCTGGCCATCCTCTTACTACTGTACTAATTTTGACACATGCTTGAAAGAGATATTTTTGCCACCAAACACTGCTTCACTGATGGATCAGGAAGTCATCAAAACGTTTAAAGCTTATTACACACTATGATCATTTGCGCATCTGCATGAAACTATAAGACAGAACAACGAGCTCTCTGTTGAATATTTTTGGAAACAATTCAATGTTCTAGATGGTTTGTGAATCATTGGACAATCCTGGAATGAAATTTCACAAAAAGAACTTTGAATGGTGTTTGGAAAAAGGTGTGTCTATTTTTTTCTCCACTAAAACTCAAGCGGAATTAGTGCCAGAGTCAGATGAAATTGCTGATGTGATTGAAGAAGTTGTCGGTTTTGGCAGATAACTTAATTTAGAAGTGGATAATGATGACGCTCAAGAACTGTCGGATTTACACAACCAGAAGCTGACAATCAATTGATGAGCTCATAGAAGTGCGTGCACAAGAGCAAAACCTTAAAAATGCAGATTGTTAAACCCAGTTGATGTAGAAGATGAAATGACAGTTAGAAACTTGACAAAATGCCTGGGTTTAATTTAGTAAGGATTACAGATTTTGAAAACATTGACTCCAACAATGAACGTATTTCTGCCACAAAACAAAAAAAAATTAGCGAGTTTTGAAAAAATTCTGCATGATATGAAAAAAATCTTCAATTTGTCAAACGAATTTATTAGATTTTATGAAGCCTTCTACGTCAAAATGAGTTCTTTTTACTTACTTCTTTGCAATATGTATATAATAATATACTTTTTTGTTGTATTATGTATTTACGATTTTAATACATACACATTTCTCTTCTAAATTATTAATTTATTTAGTCTTTGGTCTCAATTAAACATGATTCCTATCTGATTGTATGTAAAATTGTAATCCGACTTACTCGAATTTGACTTACACATTTATCACTTGGTCCCACCTATTGCGTAAGTACGGGGTATTACTGTACTTCAATTCTTACTTTACCCCTGCAGCTCAAAGAAAAAATTCAAAAGGGGACTGCAAAGCAGCTAAGAGGAGACCTATAGGCACTAATGTGCCAAAAACAAATTTTGACATATGCCGAGCTAAAAAAACAGATTTCACAAGAATAGATAAGCTTTGTAAGAAATGTCTGTATTAATAATATGTTTAAAATATTTGTCAAGATTGTTACAGTAAAAGAAGAAGGTCGTAATTAAACTTTTACAAAAATGCATTCTATATTTATCATTAAATCCGTATTTAAAAAATTTTTCAATATCAGTCCAAGCAAAATAATTTAGTTCAATAATATATATGTTAATATAAGAACTCTTTAAAATTCTGTCTTTCAATTTTAAATAAGCTACTAATTGTGTAGCTTTCTATAACAGGACTTATCATAAGTTAAACAAAAATAAATAATAATACAGGTATTTAGTACATAAAGTGTATTATTATAAAGTAGCTAACATCCTACTTTGCTTCTTCTTTTCCTTCAAAGCACTTATCTTGCCCTCTTTTGAAATACTCTCTAGTTAACAACCTATTCCATACAGAAATAATTGTATGGTCCTAGCTGTCTCCAATTATTGTTCACAGATATATTCTGGCTTAGACTCTACGTAAACTATTTCCAGAATGTCTTCCCTGATACTTCCACCAATGTTGTTACACTTTCGTCTACATCAACAATGACTAGCAAATCTTCCAGTTCGATATATGGGCCTTGAAATTCTATATTAAATACAGGCAGGTAGATTTATTGGTTGTAGAAGGCTTATTGTGAGACAAAAAGTTCTATATTTAAAAAATCAAACTAATGGTTTGAGAAGAAGGGTTATTGACTAGAAATAGAGTTTTATTCTCTTTAGGTTTACCGTTTCAATCTGATTTCTTCTAAAAACCTTTTAAGTCATTGATCTAGTCATATATGTTTTATGCTGGTAGGGAAGGATCTGATATTATTGAAACAGCATGGGTTTTGAACTCTGATTTCTAGTACTTTATCTTCACAAAACCTTCCATGTTTAATCCCACGAAAACCTTTCTTCTTTTATGGAACATTTTCTACCAATTTTTTTTTTAATTATGAAGTCCTATCTGGTGTATAAAGAATCTTGTCTCAGCCAGCCTCAACCACATTAAAGATTCCTCGGAATATCTTAGTTTTAACAAAAGCCAAAACAAAGAAGAGAGAGAGGAAGAGATAGGGAAGAAAGAGGGAACAGAGAGGGAGGGGTCGAGGTAGAGAGTTGGTGGTAGAGAAACTCTGAGAGAAAAAGGAGGGAGGAGAAAAGAAAAAGAGAGAGACTAATGTATGTACTTTTCAAAATATGTTAATGTGAATGGGTAATGGATTTAAAATATCACATCATCTAGAGAAATCGTAATTAAAATTGTTTCAATTAAAACCTAATTGTTTTCCTTCAGCAATAAGTTTAATAAGTTTTTTTTTCAAATGTTCTTGTTGATATCACTTAACAAAGAAAACACTCCTTACTGATATTTTTCAGCACATGCATTTTGCACTAGATCAGTACATAGTTTAATGCTGTGAATCACAGATATGTCTGCTAAAAAATGTCAGTACCTAGTGTTTTTTTTTTTTTTTTTTTTTTTTTGCCAAACGATATCAATAAGAACATTAAAAAAGCCTTAAGATTTACAGCACAAAAACTGCATGCATTGTTTTTGAAACTAACATTACATTGCTTATTGAAAAACAATGATATACTATTGGTCTTTTTTTGCATGTTCACATTGAAGTTACATTCAGTCATACTCAGCTAAATTTTAGGCATTGAGTTTTATCACAGATTTAAGGGAAACAATAAAAAACTTGTATTTAATGATAATTTTATTTGGTTTTGGAAGCTTGATAAAATTGTATGACCATCAAATGTCATAATTGATATTTATTCAAATTTTTGTTTGTGTTCTTTAGGAAACAGTTGGTAGTAATGATACTACAGATGTTGAAGGTCGAACAATCGATGAATTGGAAATTATGATGTCACAGTTACGTACTAAAATAGCATCATGTAAATCAAAACTAGCACCACTAATAAATGGTATTTTACTATTAGAACCTATATAGGTAGTTGAAACATAGGGCTAATTAGTTATATTTGAGTACTTTGATTTATATACCTTTATTTAAACATTTTAAATGTAAATTCTAAATAATAAAGATAAAGCACATGTTTTATTACATATAGAATGTGTTTTATCATATTTGTTTGTGGCAATATATCTTTGACATTACTTCTTGGTCTTATTTGTTTTATAAAAATAAATGTTTCAAATTCACAAGAGCCAATTTAAAAAAAATTCTCTAGTTTTAAATTAGTAGCCAATATATTAAATCAGTATACTGATTAAATTATATACCAACACATCATATAATAGGTTGGTCAAATGACTATTAAGAATTTTTCTATACAGGTTGAAATTTACAATTAAGAAATAAAATATGGTCCAGATCTAATTACAGGATAGTGCAAAAGTCACTGTAGAGTTAAAAAAAAAAAAAAATCAAAATTACAGGAAGATGTAGTACAATAGTTTTAGCCCGTGATGTTGGTATTACAAAATGCTGATAACTATGCCTTGTCAAGTTGGCAATATGCCTCGTCAAGGACGAACACAACAACAGATCCAGTGAGTTCTTAATTTTATTGTGTTATCTGTGAGAAATTTTTATATTTGTTAGACATTTTTACAGTTGTCAAAATGTTGAAAGAAGAAAGAATCTTTGCTTTAAACACTTTTATAAAAGTGGTGCTAGTGCAGTTGTTAATGAATGGGCTAGACACTTTAGATCAAAACCACTGTCAAGATGAACTGAGTACAACATATGAGATAGATTTGAGCAACATGGATATGCAATGGATGCACCTAAATCTGGCTGCCCGACAATGGTCTTAAATGAGGGAAATGAATTGCGGGTATGTTTAGCTATTCAACCAGACAATTAGCAACTGGGTTGGATTTATCACAAAGGTCTGTGCAAAAAATGCTACCCAAACACAATTTTAAAGTTTGCATTTCACGTTTACTACATGGGTTATTTAAAGGTGATCCAGATTGACGTCTTCAATTTTGTGAATTGATGCTTAGCCAACAGAAACTCGATCCTAACTAGTTCAATAAAATTGTGTGGTCTGATAAGGCTAATTTTAAGTTAACAAACTCAACTGTACTTACTGCTATACTAACAATCAAAATGTTTCTTTAGAAAATCAACTTGGTGTGAGTGTCTGAGGGGGAATATCATCATATGGCATACTTGGACCAAATTGTTTTGAAGAAACTGTGACACGAGAAAAACACTTGGATATGCTTCAAAATTACTTAGTACCAGGACTCATGATGTCTGCTAAAAACTTTCAAGAGCTGTACTTTCAACTTGATGATGCTCCACTTTTTATGCCACTGAAGTCTACCATTATTTAAAACGAAACTTTCCGAAGACAAGTTATTGGATGAAGGGCAGATATTGCTATGCCTCCACATTCACTAGATATCATGACCAAAGATTTTTTTTCATATTTGGTGTTGTCAAGAACTCTGTTTATTCTCGAAAACCTCAGACCATCGACAAAATGAAATACTACATACCCGGGACACTTGAAGGTTTGGACAGTGATAACAGACTATGCCATAGAGTATGTAACAGTGTTTGAGAGATACTTGAAAGATGTTTTAGTGAAGACGAAAAAATACTTAGAATGTTGAAAATAATTGTAGGTTGTGAATTGTAATAAAAAATAAATTCAGTCTTTGTTTACTATAGTGTGCAGTAACTTTTGCGCCACCCCGTATATATTCTAAATATATTTTGCGAAATGACATCTACTGTCAGATTGTAAATTGAAATTATGATTCATTTGATCTGACAGCTTTTTTTTACTTAAAACATACATTTTCTTGAAATTTTCAAAATACTCTTAATATACCACTGGAATATTACAAAATGCTGGTTTTTAATGTAAACAACATGTTTCTACCCGACTACTTAAAGCAAGAAGGCATAAAATTGATAACTGTAAATTTTTACCATCAAAATTATATAACCAGATACTGTGAAAAATAAATATAAAATGATAAATATAAAAATAGTTATTATTATTGAGTAATATTATTTTATTATTCTATCTGAAATTGTGATATTTTAACTGATTTTTAATTACAAATATGGTTAAGAGTTATATTAATATTTGAAGTTAGGAAATAAGTTTTCAGGAAATCCTTTTTCTTACTATTTGCAACAAAAAATACATATTTGAATAAAATTCAAGTTCAACATTTTTTCAACCTTATAATCTAATAGTTCTATCTTATTCAGTTACAAAACTTTGAAACTATTTCTACAATATTTCAATAGCATAAATAGTAGTCTTTTTTGTCAGTATTTAATTTTTCATTAACAATATTTTGATTGTCATAAATTGAAGAACTGAGACCATTGAGAGAAAAAGTTCAAGAAATGACAACTGAGTATGAAGAGAAAAAACAGATTTATGACCGTACTGCTGCAGCCCTGGACAGTGGAACAGCCAAACTGGAACAGGTAAAGTATTAGCTTCAAAATGTGTATAAATGTCATTTACACAAAAGGAACCCCATAAAGTTTAAAAAAAATTAGTGTGATTGTGTTGCTAATAAATAACTACCCTATTTCACATTTTCATCAATTGCACATAATTATATAATGTTAACAATCTATAATTGAATAAGTAATTATAAATATAACTTTCATACATATATTACATTAATTTCTTTGAGCTTTCTCTTTATCAAAATTATTTATTTTATCTTCCATATCAAGTTCCACAATAAAATCTACAAGCACTATATAATTAATGTTTTTTTTTTTTATTAATCCAGTGCTTTTTTATTGTCTTCGGAAAACAAATTTCAAAAGAATGTTTCATTGATGTTTTTTAGAGATATTGGTTGCAAATGTGAACAAAATTTTTCTGGTTACACTTTATGGAGAAATAGAAAATGATGTAACTTCATTTGATTTCCATTTTTATTGACAGGTTTTTAAAGTACAAACACTCTACAATAGCTTTTGTATTTTTACTAAACCTCTGAAGTTTTTTGTAGGAAGTGCGTAAATATCTGGAAGAACATCAGACTGCAGAATCAGAACAACATTTTATTTCAGCTAAATCAACTATTCTTCAAGTGTTACTACAACGAGTATCAGATGAAATGAAACATTATGTAGAAAAGGGAAACTCTCCCACTATAAGGTAGACTTATATCTTTAAAAAAAAGTTGTTATAAAAAATATGTCTAGAATTCTAGTGTGTAGTATTTTGTTTCAACATGCTAATTAACCATAGAACCTACATTTAACAGTATCAGATGTTTTTACTAAGACTCTGTATGACACTAAATAAAAACTGACAAAAATGTTTCTACAATGAAAATCTAAGTTTATGGTTTCAAACATTAATAATATAACTTACATGAATATTTAGGCTGTTTTAAACTTCATTGTTGGTTCTCTTAGTATTTGCAACACAAAGTCACTTGATATTTGCCTCATACAGGTATTGAACAGTGGATGGAGAAAAATCTTGACATGTGTCTTTTCTTAGAAGGGTAGAATACTTTATTCCTTTTAAGGTACAACTAAATTCAAGTATCTCCCAAAGTTACTTTATTTACATAAGTAATTTAAAATTCAATTTGATTATTCAGTTGCAGTTTACTTAAATTTTAAGTTGGAATTTTTAAGAAAATTAAGTTATTTTAAAAATATTTCCAAATCATAATTTTTAAATTCAAATTTAAAAAAAGTTTTTATTATACGTTCACAAGTGTTTGAGACCGTTATAAACTGTGTTCTGTGGTCTTAGTCTTAAATGAGATATAATGTCTTATCTTCCAATGTTATTTAAATATTTCTAGTATTTTTAATAATTTACCAGTATTAATACTATTTACTTTTATACTTATATTTTTTCTAATATAACACTGTTCCATAATAATATTAGGTTTTTCTTGAACTGATTAACAACTTATCAAACTTATAATTTGGGTATTTTTTTAAAAAAGACATCTGAATTCAGTGTTACATCATTTGTGATTGTATTAGCTATCTTCTTCAGTATCTCATTTTCTACATGTTTCACTTCTCAGAGACTCAAAATTTAGGAGACATTGAGGAAGATCACCTCGTGCAATTAAAAAACGTTTAATTGTTATGATCAATAAAATCAGCTAGAATAATAATACCTTTTGTCAATACTTTCTTGTTTAATTTAACAAAAATAACATTCTGTAATTGTGTATTAACTTAGAAAACAATACACAAAAAAAATTACAACCACAAGTTATATACAAACTAAACTTTACTGACTATAACAAATTCTATATTAGGAAAAGAGGTCGTATCTTTCTACAAAAACTCATAAAACAGATTCACTCTATTAAACATGATACCAACATATATATTATCAACTATATTATAGAAACAAGTAAAACTTGAATAAACATCAACCATAATCTATAAATTCTCCTTATCAACAACAAAAAAACACATCTCAACATACTAGAGCAATATAAAATTTACAAAACACATAAAATTAAAATATTTTTAAAAAACAAATACGATATAAATCGCATACATTTGTTTACCTCATTATAGAAAATCTGCTGTCCCCTAGCTTGTCATTGCTACCCAGCATCCTAACTAGAAATTGATGAAGATTGCTTATTGCAATTGAAAACATTATCTTTTTTTAAGTTTTACATAAATTTAATTAAATTATAATTCAATCAACTTGGATTTTAAAAATCTCAAACAAATTAAAATTATTGCAATGTTCAATTTGATTAACTAACAATTTGTTTAATTAACAAATTTATCATACTGCTTTCATGTTTTAAAATCTGTTGTAGAGAGAAGCTTGGTCAAAAAATTGTAGAACAAGAAAGATTGAGCAGGCAACTAAAAGAAGATCAACAAACAGTGAGAAGTACGCAAGAAAAACGTGCTCGTCAGAGAGAACTCTGGAAGGACTTGGAAATGTAAGTGTTATTAATTATTTCTAAGCCAACAAAAATTATACAGTAAAGATACAAAGTTCGAATAGTCATAAACTATTGTTTAAGTGATTAGTAAAGATACATTTGGGAAAGATACTCACAAATTTTAATTATTTTTAACATATCGAAATCTTGTTGCTGTTAATGGCAACTGGTTGTTAATTACTTATTACACTTTTGCTATTACTTGCGACCAGATATTTTGTTAACTAAAAGTTGTTAAATTGTTAACTTACACTTGGAGGAAACATTTTCGTCTTACGACTTCTTCCAGAGGCTACGATCAGCTCCAAGAGGCTGAAGAAGTCGTAAGACAAAAACATTTCCTCCAAGAGTAAGTTATCAATTTAACAACTTTTAGTTAACAAAATGTCTGGTCACAAGTAATAGCAAAAATGTAATAAGTTATTTTTAACATTACAATCAAGATTTACTGACCTGAGTTTTTCTCATTGATGGATCTTGCACCAATATAATGTTACATTATTGTCATATCAGTATCAGTAATTAATTTTGTGAGAGTTTTTTAGAAAAACTGTTTATCCAATGTGTTGTGGGATACTGCTGATTGTGCTTCCCATTGGTAAGATAACTGGCTTTAAATAGTATTTTGATTAATATGAAGGGGAAATAGTTTTGCTCTGTAATGACTTTCAAAATGTTTAAGTCAGGGATATGATTTTATCTAATTTTGATCAGGATAAATAGGAATTTTAGTATGTTTTAGAATCTAAGGTTTTAGTTACAGGATTACTGACATATTATCAAATAATATGGAGTTGTTAGGTATATTTTAAATTATGATAAATGTTCTGTTATTTTTTTTTAAATTGTCAGATTATTTTATCTTTATGTTTGATTAGATATTCATGTACAAAAAATATATATTTTATATGAGGTGTCCATTTCCAAAAGGATCCATGTCCTCCGAAAATCGAAATAGAGTTTTTGGTATCGTTGGATTCAGTTTTTTCTCCTCTGTTTGACTAACTAGGTTTTACAGTTTCAAAACAGCTCTAGTCCCGTGTAAATTGCTTTCAAAAGTTCTAAAAAGAAACAAAAGGCCTCATGTCCAAAGCAGAAAATAAAAATGGCAGGCCTTGATTTCATCAATTTGTACAGTAGCAAATGGCACCTTGTCCTGTTCTTATTAACCATGTTGAAACATATTTATTTCCAAAAGCATCCATGTCCACTACTTGATTACTGTCGCTATAGTAATATATTTTGTAATATTTTTGCTATTGCTAGTCTTTTCCTTTACAATATTTTTGTTTTGTTGTGTTGACTATATTCAGCTGGTTAAATCAAGACACAAAAGATAGTTTTTCAACGGTTAGTTTGTCTGTAATATTAGTGTGAAAATTGGTGTTCTTGCAGAGTTCCGTTAGTAGTTTATTTTCTCTTCGTTATTTTAATAAAGTAGTAGTATTTTTTCATTCTAGATAATAAATTAAGTGTAAATAAATGAGTTAAATATGTATGAACAACAACAAAGTACAAGTTATGAGAATGAAGTTAGAATTCTTCCTGGTGCTATTACTCCTTCGCTTAAAGGAAAAAGCCGTAAAAAGGCACAAAATCCAGATTCGTGGAAGAAAAATACTGAAAAGAAAACAAGATATCTTTCAAAATTTCTACCCCGACTTCCAACATGTAATCATTGTATATTATACAGTATTTATTAATAGTTATTACTGTATACAGTATTTTAAATATTTATTATATACAGTATTCAATTTATTTAATAGTAGTTTTGTTCGGATACCTGTTATTTCAGTACCCAAAAGGTCTATTTTTTAATTATGGCTGGATACTATTGTAACTATTATAGCTTAGTAACTATTATTTTATTTTTAACTGTATCACTAATTGTAGACTTTTATAAAAGAATGCAGTAGAATAAAAAATTCCCTTTGCAGCACTCATTATAACAGAGGGCTAACTTTTTTATTTTTTTTTACTTTACTTTCCTATAAATGCATTTGATTGACTTATCAGACTTTGAAAGTGCCACATGCTGTTACAGTGTTTGTAGCATAGAGTAAAAATGTAACAATAGAATAACATATTATGAACCTGTATGCTGGAGTGCAGGTTCATTCCCTAATGCAAAATGTGACTTGTTTAAACTGTTTGAACAGTAATTACGCAACAGTCACTTTACCAAAATACAAGACTCCAGTAGTAGCAACATGAGTGTTCCATTTTTATATTTATCTTAAAGCAGTGTAAATGTATATGTTGCTACCTATTTATTTTTATTATTTAACTATCCTGATATCCTTCTGCAATTTTTAGTAGCAAAGTTGTCCCCCCCCCCAAAAAAAAACTTCATGATTGTGCAAGGGATATTTTCCATGCCTGACTGATTAGTTAGAGCTTATGGACTATACTAAATATTTTAAAGTATAAATATTTTATAAAACCTCCCTTTTTATACAACATGACTGCCTATTTGTATTTCAAAATAAAACTACTATAATCTTTAATGAATATAAAAAAACCACTAACCACATTATAAAAATCTTAACTTGTCAACAAAGCGTTTTTGGATCTATGTAGATGCAAACATTTTTTATATTTTCAATATAGATTCATCTCTACAAGAATACCACGAGGTAGTAAGTTTTAACATTTATAAAAAATTGATTTCCAGCTTATACTTAAAATAAGAGTGGTAATTGTCATTATGTTTTGAACTAATAATTAATATTATCATTCATTACAGGTTACTAGAATGCAAAAAAAGTTGTTTAGAGGATGCAAAAAAACATGATGGAGTGTTACGACGAGAAAAGGGTGCAGAGACTCTAGTTTTACAATAGTCTCCTTATTCCTATTGTTCAAGTATTCGTTTATAGTAAAAAGAGTTACAAATCTATGGTGTAAGGTAATTAAAACTACACCTAAACTATTTCAAGAAGTTCAAAGCAACAAATTCATTAATAAATATTTTCGCTCACTAATTGCAAATATATCTAATGTGTGCATTTCAGTTGTAAAACAATTAACCTCAGAGGTATTAATATACATACTGCAATACCTCTAGATAGAGAGCAGAAGATATTTAAAAAGTAGTATATTTCCAGGATATGACTATTTTTCAAAAATATATCATGAAAAACTCCAAGTCTTAGATATACCCTTATTCTGATAGTCTCTCTGATGACTATTGTGAATCACGCAGTTTTATTTCAACACTGCTTATGATTATCAATAATGTGGACCTTTTCTTTAAATTGTCTACTAATGATCAGTACTAGTAAAGCAACTGAATGATTATGTTAATGATTTTTAGAAGTATATTTTTAAAGGTCTATTCATTTTAATGAAAGTCGTCATTTGAACCAAAGCCTCTTTTTTAAAATTCATATTGTTTTCGTAACTGTGTTATTTGAATAATAAAAATATATTGGAAAGTGATCAAGGACAATTAATACATTACCAAATGGGACTAAAACTGTGCTAGTGATATAGATGATCATGAGAAATCTTAAAAAGCAGAGATTTCTCAAGATATATCCAATTTATCCTACCCACACGATTTTTAATAGTTTTCCAGAATTTATAATAACGCTACCTAGTTTTGATATTATATATATATATATATATATGTTGTGAAATTACTTACATAGTAATATATTAACTTCATAAAGTCAGTGCAACGGAAAAACAATGGATAACGTTAAATATCAAGAATATATATATATATATATATATATATATATATATATATATATATATATATATATAATATGTTTTCTTGTTTAATAATTTAAAACAACATAGGTTATTCAAATATAAGAATATTATTTATTTATATTCAAAACTTTTTGTTGGTAAACAGTACCAACATCATCAGGAATGAAAATACCAAAAATATGAGTGCTACTTAATATTTGAATCTAGGTGTTATTTTCAAAACCAACCTGATCATAAACGATTTATTGTTTTTTCTTCAATATATACAAATCCTAATAACCTCTGACATAGTTATTAAGTGGGCTAAATTATTTCAAAAGAGTTTTTTTCAATATGTTTCTAAAATTATGTTTTAATTAGGTTTTCTGAAGAGCCTTTTCAAGGTAAAGAAAAGGGATTGTAGTTTCTTCTAAATTGGAAAAGATATTTTTATAAGAGGTTGTTACTAAGGAGTAACTAAGTTTACTAATTTAGAA
Source organism: Prosapia bicincta (assembly GCA_036971475.1). Lineage (NCBI taxonomy): Eukaryota > Metazoa > Arthropoda > Insecta > Hemiptera > Cercopidae > Prosapia > Prosapia bicincta. The sequence goes on from JBAIZL010000001.1 coordinate 37,203,948, forward strand.
AAACAAATATTAATTTCAACTGCAAAAATAGGATTGTACAAAAATTCTTTGAATTATTAATTAAATTTCAAAAGTAATAATAAAAGGTAGGTTGTTTTTTGACTTATGGTTTAGGAAAATATGTAAATTTAAGTTTAAATACAATTAAACTTAATAAGTGGAACATTATTTTATTACACTTTTTTGTATTAACTTGGCAAAAAACCAATACTTACTAATATTAAGTAGTGGTTTTTACCCAAGTTAATACAAAAAAGTGTAATTTATACAAAAACCTCAAAATCTAGCCTGCAACACAAAACTGCTAATTATTTTATTTTTAGAAAAAGAGAATACTGTGTATCTCATTTAGCGCTGCTACCTAGTGGAGTCTATTTAAACTACATTTAGTGATTACTAGAATTTCAAAAAGTGCCACTGTAACTCAAATATTGATAAAATATTATATATTTGTTTCATTATTCTAAATGTGGAAAATAGGTGACAATTATCTGAGTGTATAAAATGTTGTTATTTATTTCAAATAAGATAACATCTTATAAAAGATCAACTTATATAAATTTTAATAAATATCATTCGAAAAAATAAGTTCTAATTTAATATTAGAGTGTATTATTTTCAAAACATCCTACTGCTAAATTAAAAGTGGTCATCTAGTAGGTGTTCCAGCTTATAAGTAGTGATGTAAATGATGAAACTCTCTCTCTCTCTGCATAGAAGAAAAGGAAGCAGTTTGAGAGAAGGGCTACTCTGCAAGAATGGGGTGGCTAGTGCTTTACTATCTACCCACTGAACATTAGTCTTTTGCAGTAGAGTCTAATAATTTCACTGCTCTGGCTGTGGATCACTTTTCTATTAACACTCTTAATTGCCAACATCTTCAGACAACAACTTTACAACACCGAAATGTATTTAGAAAGACCATAATACAAATTACACCCACTGAGACATAAAACTAATGAGTTTTGTCAGTCTGAGCAGTTGTTTCACCCATGCACCCACTTTCTCTTTGCCCCTGTCATTCCCAAAAGAGTTTCATTACTCCCTCACATGATATATCCAGTGGCGGCTCCTGCCCAATTACATTGGTGGGGCTCATGACAAGGGGTCTCCCCAGATTTACGAGGTGTGGAGACAACTTTGAAATTTGATACCCATTTAACTCGTTTTACATTCTAAGCACCTACAACTTTTATTAAGTTATACTTATTGATTAATATATTAACATTGCTATAACTAATAGATGTATTACAATGTAATTTACAAAATGTTGCTAGGTTGGATAGTTAAGGGATTGCCTATGCTAAAGCGTCGAGTACTCAACGAGTAGTGTGAATCAAGTTTTACTTTTAAAAGTATATTAGGCCACTGTGTATGCGCATCAAAGGATCTATAAATGGAAACATTGTGAGAACATTACAAATAAGCCTACAATGCTGCTTCCTAAATCATATAGAATTGTAGTAGCAGAACTGATTAGTCATTTCTCAGCGCATGCGCATGACTACGGGACTCCATCCCTGGCCAACCGTAACACGCGCGTTGAGTGACGTCACCCCACGGTTTTGGCTGTTTCAGCTTATTCCACGTACACTCAATGCACTAGTCTGGGGCTCTCTGCTGTGAGCCCCGCGCGGAGCTTGTGGCTAATTTCGTGTGTCAATTATTAAATATTTTATGGTTTTAACATTGCTTAAATAATTCTAAGCTCTTCTTAACCTAATTTAAGACAAATGAATAATAATTAAAAATTAATTTTTGTAATTGGGAGGGATGCGCCCCAGAGCCCTTTTGGACAAACCGCCACTGGATATATCTAAATATGATAGGTATGATAAAAACATGTTCTGATTTAGTTGTAGCATTTGTACACTACATGAGCTGATTTTCTGATATATTGAGTTGTTTTACTTACTGTTAGTGTTAAAGATTATCATAAGAACAGTTCTTTACATAATTTACCAGTGATAATAACCTTATTAATTTTTTCAAAAAAATATATTTAGTATTAAGTTTAATGGGGAATTTAAAGATCATAACTTTAACAGTTAGTTGTTTTGATTTTCTCAGTTAATTTGAAATTTATTCTTATTTACAGAGTGATATATCCATTATATTCCATTTAAAAAAATAAATATCAAAAATCGATTTTCTATTCTGGATAGTAAGAAAAACGTTATTAGAAGGTGCAAAGCCCTAAAATAAAGGGTAAATTGTCAGCTGGAGTTCCTGACTTTCTGTTTTTCTTTTTTGAAGTTTAAAAAAAAATCTTTCAATGTGTCTAAATTGTCTAAAGGTACCCGTCTGAAATGAAAAAAATTAAAAAATAGGTGATAGAAAATTAAGAATTTTCTGCTACTCCAAATATCAACTATATTATTTAAGAGACCTCTGAAAAATTACAGAACAAAGAAAAATAAATATATAGTAAAATAATTCTATGAAAGATTTTCTTTTTTATCAAGGTGGACAATAAAACTTACTCTAGTTATGTTTAAGATATTTTATATAAAATTCAATAAGCCTATTTATATAACAACTAAAATTTTAATCCACAGCTCATTATATTAACAAAACTTGCATTGATATGTAGTTTGTGTATCCAGCAGTTCTTGAAAATAGCTTTAAAGATTCTCCTTAAAATTGGCCTCAGGTGGCTGAAGAAGTGGTAAGATGTAAACGTTTCCTCCAAGTGTAAGTTAACAATTTAACAACTTTTAGTTAACAAATAGTCTGGGTACAAGTAATATCAAAAGTTTAATAAGTAAGATATTCTTTTGAATAAATATCTAATTGTGAAGGTGTTTGCTTATAATGAAAATAAAAAGACCGGAACAATCAGCTCTTTTAGAATAAGATGTATGTAGAATCAACAAATCAACAATGTAATTATATATGTGACTTCCTGGAAAATATAAGCCAGATAACAGTTATAGTTTTATTAATGACCAGCCAGGAAGAGATCTTCAGTTCACATCACAGATTCAAAATTTTATTGAAATGACTGATTCACCACCATATGAACTAATAAAATACCATAATTGCTCTGTTGAGAAATTTAGATATATCTGAAGGACTTTTCAATGCTACAAGAATAATTGTGATTATGCAACAAATTTGTTTTTGCATCAAATCTCCACTCTAGATATATGTTCAGTCCTTCTGGTCATAATAAGATTCAATTCGATGTCAAGTTCACACTATATAAAAGTTACACTTTGCCATTATTTCTTCCATAACATCACTTTTAAGGCAGCTAGGAAGTTCTAGTTTCAGTTTTAGCACATTTTGGAATTTCTAGAAAAGCTGGCGTTCAGTCATTAGGACAGTGTCCAAAGGCAGGATGAGGCCCAACCAGTTTCACTCCAAAAAAATAGGGCACATTGCCTTAATGGAATACTTATACAGCTTTAACATCGCTGACCCACGATTGTGCCAAGCATGTGCCTTACAAGACACTTGAATACACACTTATACAGTGTACAGTTCCAAACAAAGAAAGAAACTAAAGAACGAAGTAGAGAACTGTGAAAAATCCCCTTTTTACCAATATCTTGGAGATAACATTCCAGTATTTGAAATTTCGAATTTGAGCATTATTAGTAAGCGATTTTTGTGAACCTGAAATTACAAAAATAATCGCTATTCATAGATGTTCCATGATCACAGAGCAAACAAGATTAATGTCAGAGATGGTACTATTGATGTTAACAATCTTAGATTTCTTTGTCGTGTAAATGAGGAGTGAGGGTTATAGGTTATATGATACAAATAAAACAGTTTGTTTTGAAATGAGTGGAACTGCTCATAATTTAAAACAATCGGCATTGACTTTTAAAATAATTGCAGAATGTAGTGTTACCAAAGCACGTACTAGCGTTATGACTTTACCACATAGTGTTGTAGTTACTCCCGTTTTCATGCCTGTGGGGACGCAAGTAAGTCTATGCTCATTAAAAGAATGACATAACCTCGATTAAAGTTTCACATTTGAGAAACAGAAATTTCATGTATATAGGCGTAAATCTAATGTGAAAATAACTGATATTATGTCCTATTATTTATGCAAATCTCGCATATTGCAATAAAAAATGTATCGTAAATTGGAAACACCTCATAAACAGAAAAAAACAGTCCATCAAAATACATGATTAACCTCAATTTAGAAAACAAACTCAAATACCCATCATGTGCTCTTTATTAAACATGATTTCATTATAAAACAACGGTAATTGTTTACTTTAGCCACGTAAGCGATTTCGGGCGAAAAACTTTACTAATTTATGCAGAAACTTATAAGGAATAATAAAACACTTTCCCTGACGTCCCAAATAACCCCCGTTCCCTCCACAGTCACCTAAAACCTTACACAATCAATGTTTTACCTTGAAACTAGCAAAATTCCTAAAAATATTTTTACGTTATATAAATTTTTTTATTACCACGGAAGGGTAGTTTTGTATTACATTTTAGTTGGGACTACGTTTTTAGGTGCGCAATAGCAATAGCGCACTGTACTTAGTCTAGACATACCCTATGAAGTATCCAGTCAGGATAGATTTGGTTGTAATTTTATACAAGATTACTTTATATCGATATTAAAGTATACCTATAAAGTATCTCTCCAGTCAGAATAGTTTTGGTTGTAATTTTATACCATCATTACTATATACCTATAATAAAATATAAAAAACAAATCTACACATGTAAGTTGTGAGATCAGTTGAAAAATTTTACTGGTTGACACAGAAACCCATAACGAATATTTTAATATAGGTACATAATAATGTTGTATAAAATTATAACCAAATCTATCCTGACTGGATTCTTCATAGTTATATTTCTATATAGGTGTATAGTAATATTGTGAAATTACAACCAAATCTATCCTGACTGGATACTTTATAAGTATATTCATGTCTAGAGGTAGTACAGTGCGCTGTTGCTACTGTGTGCTCAAAAACGTAGTCCCAACTAAAATGTTTTAAAAGGATTAACCTTCCGTCGTAATTAAAAGAATGCATTTTTGAGGCATTTTGCTACTTTCAAAGTAAATTAATCAAGATAAAACATTGACTTTGTAAGGTATTGATAAGGTATTTTATGAGGTGACCTTGAAGGAGGTGGGGGAGAAATGATTTTTTCCAAAATTTTAAATATTTGGGGCATTAACAAAAGTGTTATTATTATTATTATTTTTTAAAATTCTTTATGAGTTCTGTGCATTGGGTAATACAATCTTTCAGCTGAAATCGCTCAAGTAAGTAAAGTAAACAATTACCAAATAACACAAGGTTATACTACTTTAAAACATATAGAGTTAAAATAAGTTTGGTAAAAATTAAAACTTACTAGCATGACTTAAGCAATTGATGCTTGAAGCAAATGATGGTAAGAATGCAATAACACACACTAAGATAGAAACGAATTCACTTGTGTACAAGTTATATAATATTAGGAAACTTTATTATTATTATTATTTTTGTAATAATGTTGTTTGTATGTCAACTGTATCAAGTAGCACAGTTTCTGCTTGTTTAAGTTTTATGAACTTTAAAATATTGATCTATGTGACTTTTAATTCATGAACATGTATTTGTTTGGTTCTATTATTACGTGTTAAGTATGCTTTTTACTTGTTTATTTGAAAGCTATTTTGTACTTGAGTTCAAATAAGGATTAGTCTATTTTATGTGATATGCCTGTGAAAGATTAGGAAGAGGTGTTTTAGTTAAGGTTTTGTTAATGGAACTGATATGTAATGTGTTGGATTTTGTGTTGTATGTTGTCTATTAGTGTAGTTTATTACATTGTCATGGTGTGTATTTTATTTTGACTTTTGGAAGTAAAGGCTTGATGATTGCATACACTGAGGACAATCAATAATTCTAAGTAGATCCTAATGCGTAAAATGCACGTCCAACCCATTGTACATTTTAAAAATAGTAAAAATAATTTAACTGTATGAGTACATTTTACAAATGAGTTAAAATTTTGAGTGTTATATAATGTTAAAATTATTATATAATGATATATATATATATATATATATATATATATATATATATATATATATATATTAGCGTTTTTTACTTTTAGCTTTTAGATTAATCCTAAAATAAAACTGTTACAAAACAGTTACTCAAAATTCATAATAAATTAAATTACTACTTTTATGTATCATTTGCCAAAAAACCACTACTCACTGATATTTTTTATCAGACATGTTTTGTACTAGGTCAGTGTATTGTTCAATGTAGTAAGTCACGGACAAGACTGTTGCTCAGGTGTGTTGTTTTGGTGTTCTGTGGTGTTATTGTTCATAAAGTAGTTGTTAATTAAGAGTTCAAACATAGTATTTGATTGTGTATGTGTATAGTTTGAATGTGTATGTCATAATAATTTATTGTCTTTATACATTATTAGGAGTTTTATTTACAACTTTAGGAGTTTTATGAACCTAATAAATAACAACTTTCTGACATAATGAAGCAGTTCTAAGACTTTAATGAATATCACTCAGTGTGTCTCAGTAAGTTTTTCATAAATTTACTAAAGTTCAGCAAGTCATTGTTTATAAAGTTCAAATCAAGGTTCAATCATAAACAACAAGGTTCAATCATTATGGACAACAAAATTCCTTTTATTTATTCATAATATTTATTTGAGTATTATTAGTTTATTATTTCTAATAGTTATTTATTATTATCATTGTTTCAGGGAACACTTAAGGGTCTATTGCCTGACCAATTAGAAGCTCTTGGGTGTCAGATAATTTTGGCCAACACATATCATTTAGGAACTCGACCTGTAAGGGGAAATACATCATGCTATATAGTTTGTAGTAATATTTAGTTTATTGCAATAGAGCATTAAGATTTAATCTTTATTTAAAATATGCTGACCATGATCTTAGAAGTTATTCATATTTGGTAAATTAGAATAAAATAATATACTTGTCTCTAAAAGATTTAACAGTTATATATTAATAAAACATTTAGGCCGCAGACTTACAGGAGGCAACTGGTGACGGCAGCGCAATGTATACTTAAGTTGCTATTGGAAAAGTTGCTAGTAGGTTTACATGATCATTCATATAAAGTTGCTAGTTTAGTTGTCGTTATGTCATTGTCAGAGGAGGATGCCGTCGTTGTTTATATTTTTAAAAAGAAGCTACACAAACGTTTCAGAAAAAGACAATTCAGTATACACCCATATAATGCTATTCATTGGAGACTAAGTAAATATATTGCTGTCCAAAATTTAAGAAATTACCCAGACAATTTTTTAAATTATTACCAGATGAGTATTAGTACTTATGACTATCTTTTAAGTCATTTATTTGAAAACATTCAGAAAAAAACAACTAATTGGCGAGAACCGATTTCAGCACGAGAAAGATTAACAATAACACTCAGGTAAGGTTAATTGCTCATTTTTATATTTCTTTTTATGTATACAAAACTTAAAATAATGTTACATTGCAGTGAAATAAAAATAATTTTTAAACAAAAGCAATTGAAATAATTCAAGTGCCGATTTTATATAATTTGAAAACATTGTTGGTAATTATTCGTATTGTCTTGAAGTTTTTGGGTACACAAATCATGACCAGAACTTTGTGGGGTGTATGGTGTAGAAGTTGAAGATGAAGTTCCAATACAGGAGTTTCTCCCTGTAGATCCTTCTCCCATAATTTTGTCGATGACTTTGTAAATACATCTCTTAAATTGTTGTTTTTGAAATGTATTCATTTCTTTCATATCGTCCGTCAAACTCAGTAAAAATTTTTCTTCTGAAAGGTTGAATGCCCTGATGGAACATTAGAATTTTTCCTAAAATATTCTATCATAGCGTCATCCAAAGGATTTTTCGATTTATGTTTATTTTTAATAACTTCATGTCTTTACTCTGTGACATAAGTTACGGGAGTATCTGCGGAGTATCATCTGCTTCTGCATTATGCATATTGACTTCTGGCATTTCATCTTGGTTTTCATCATTATTCTTATCCGTTGTTGAGGGTGAAGGAAGATTACTAACAACAGATTTTTTCTTATCTTCTAGAACCGGAATTAAATATTGTAAGACATCATTTAAGTAGTGTTTTTTTTTTACAGCACCAGATCCAGATGGGGACTTAGTAAACAGATGCCTTCGGAATACAGCTCTTATATTCTTTCATTTACTTTCACTGTAACAATACAGTTCTAATAGCAATTTAATTTAGTTAGCAAGCAAATTAATAAATCCAATAAATTCAAATTTAATAATAATAAACAAAATCACAGGTTAAAAATATAAATGTGAAAAGAGATTTGGTTTATAGTAATCATTTATTTTAACTGAATCTAAAAAGGGCAATTTTTCAGCTCGAAGATGTGGTGTTTGGTACCTCTTTAAAGGCCCCTTCTTTAATAAAAACATTGCCCACTAACATCATTTTAATTAATTATGTTTTTTGTTCATCTTAGATTCACATAATTTTCAATTAGGTTTGCCTAATTTCTTTGTTGAACACACTGGCATCTTTATAAACCAGTGTTTCTGTTTGTGTTATTTGTAGCCTCTCATTAGAGTTTTCAACATATATTTGTGGTTATTTCAGGGTCCAGATTTAATAGAAAAAGCAGGTGGTCTACACAAGTTCATGGGTTGGAATAGATCATTACTAACTGATTCTGGTGGATTTCAAATGGTTTCATTACTTAGTTTAGCAGAAATCACAGAAGAAGGAGTTAAATTTCAATCACCATATGGAGGTAATATTACAATTAATTTACCACACCTAGTTTTTAAATATAAATATCGTAACTCTAACTATAAGATTAAATTAAATTTATATACTATTAAGTAATAAAATCAGTATGATTGGTTTAACACATACATGGTCCAGAAAAATAATTGTTTTCTTGGTGATTTTTATTACTTTTAATTTTTAGACCATACAATATAGAGGTAGGGTGGGTAGGACATCAAATAGCCCCAGACATCTCAAGTAGTATCAGTCAGTATGAGTTTCAGGATTTATGTAAGAGATGGAAGTACAAGCAACCATTAATGTTTTAGGTAGATTGATATAAGCCACGTGGTGTGGTTGAGCAACAACTGTTTTATATGGCTGAGAACATAAAAGGTTCAATGTAAAAAATGTGTAGGAAAAGATTTTTAAAAAGACTCATGGATCGATTTCCTGAATTATCTATTCACACACTTGGATGAATTAGTTTAGCTAGGGTTTTTAATTTCAATAAGCCTCAAATAGATCTATTTATATTTGTAAATTTGAAGAAGTTACAAGTAATTACAAGAAACAAATATAAATTTTCTGCATCATGTACCTTGAACGCTCATGAAACAGTTTCTTGTGTCTATGAAAACCAAAAAGTATTGCTAACAAAAAAAAGCAAGTTGGTAAGGTAACATCTTTAGAAAGAGGACAAATTTTTCTATCTTGTTAGCATGAATTCGACAGGCCACTTAGTCATTCCACTTAGAATATTTCCATACCAGAGAATGAGTAATAGGTAAACTATTGGTGGTTTGGATGATTCTATAAGTGCAGATCACCCAGGAATTCTGATAAATTTTTGGTATAGATGTGAGACTTCATCAAGCATGTGGAAGCAACTTCAGAAAGTCCAGTCTTCTTAATTTAATTGGACACTGCAATCACAAAGAACTGGTAGTCATTCAGTTTGCTTGTAAGAGCAATGTCTTCGGCTTCTTCTTTCTTATCCCTAGGTCCTTAGATCAACTTCATGAGATGATATTCTTTTAGAAGTCTTATTACTTCTGCTGGTTCCTTGTAGATGAATTCCGGGGTAAGTCCAATGCATGACAAGATGTGGGCTGGTGAGGCTGGTTCTTGGTTGCATCTTGTACATGTTGGATATATCTTCCGAAGGTCTGTGATTTTCATAGGTTTTGTATGGCTGCTTTTTAATCTTGCTAAAGATGTTTGTGAAAGTTGACAGTCCATAGATGCACCAGGTTGGTGCTCTTTGTACCATTCATGTTGCGGAGGTTGTTTCCATTTTTCTTCTTTTTCCCGTTTAAATTTGGAATATACTTCTAAATAGGTTAGGGTTTCTTTGTGGAAATTACTATTTTTGCAGCCTTCTTTTGCTAAGTTGTCTGCCTTTTCATTTCCTGGGATATTGACATGTGATGGAATCCATTGTAGGTGTATTTGTTATGATTTGGAAATACTTTCTAACTTTTTTATTATATTTATTGATATATTATCAGATATTTCATTATAATTCTGTAAATGTTGGATTGAGCTTTTACTGTCGGTTAGAATCCATAGTTGTTCTGGGTTCTGGTATTCTTCAAATTTATACAAAGCCTCTTCAATAGCAACCAGTTCATCTGTGAAGTTTGATGAGTTGTCTTGATTTCTTAATTTAATTTCCTCTTTTGATTCTTGTGATACAATATATACTCCACTACCCGTTTTTCCATTCGCTTGTCTGCTTCCATCTGTGTAAATTTTTATCGCTTGCTGTGGGATGGACTTGATTACTTCCAGTGCCAATTTTTTTAATATTAATTGGTTGTTCTCTTTTTTCTTTACTGGTTCATGTAGAGTAGTATGAAATAATACTGAATTCAGAGGATTTATAAAATTAGATGCAATATTAGTTAATGCTACCGGTCTGTAGTTTTTAAAATGTTCATTACTTTTGTTAGGGTTTTTAATTGGGATAATAGTAGCTTGTTTCCAGTCTTGGGGGATTTTGTTTGTATTCCATGAATTATTTAATATATCTAATAACTTATTTTTTCCAAGATTGGTCAGATTTTTATAAATATGCCCCTGAACTCCATCAGGACCTGGAGATTTCTTTTCATCGGCAAATTCTAATTCTGACATGTTTAAAGGTTCGTTAAAGAGGGTGCAACTACTAGGTTTGTTCTGACAATTATGAATAATTTGTCTTGTTTTTTTTTGCTTATAGTTTTATCTGTTTTATTGAAGTTTAATTGATTAGTTTGTTTGTAGTAATTTCCAAAGCCATTTGCAATGTCTTCATCATTGGAGGTAGATGTTCCGTCACTATCTTTAATGATATTAGTATTTTCTTTTTGTGGTTGAGTACGATCAAGACTTTTTGCTAATTTCCACAGTTTGGTTTCAGGTGTTTGAGCATTTAGCTCTTTACACATATCTTCCCATTTTTTCCTTTTTATTGTATCATACAATCTTTTAATTTTTGCATTGATTCTATTTATTTCCATTCTTTTAATGTCCGAGTTATTTATGAGGAGTTCTCTCAATTTTACATAGTTCATTAATCAAAGCTGTTATTTCTTTAATCAAAGCTGTAAATCCGGTTGCCCTGGATGCGGTAACTCCATCATCATTATCTATTCTTAGTAAGAGCAATGTAAACCTGCTAACCTCTACCCCCTCCCCATACCATGCACAATCTGCAGAATTTAGGTAGAGTATGAGACCATTTAGGAATGCGATGCTTATGCTTGTGCTAATTTGATGGTGCAAAATCTTGGTTTTCAAATAAATGAATATGATATAGCAAAATTATATTCAATTTCTATATTTACTTTCTATATTACACTTTAAATAAGTTTAGTAAAAACAGTGTTTGTAAAATGCAATGTAATTGCAAAGCAACATACATGGACTAATAGGACGAAAATTTGAAACCAGATATAAAGAGCATATATCATCGTTTAAGTTTGAGAAAAATGATTCGAATTATGCTACACATTTGCTTGAAGAGGGCCATACACCACAATTTTACATTATGTTAATAAAGGAAAACGTTTAAATATTTTAGAAAATTTAGAAATTTATGAAGCAAAGTTGAAAAAGGAAAATGTAATAAAATACCCAATAAATACTCATTTAAACGTTATATTTAAAAGTTTAAAATTATTAAGTAGTTGGATGCAAGAAGCAAGAGTCAGCATGCACCAATAGGAAGCAAGGTCTGGAACTGGTGGGGGTGGGGCTGTATATAAAGACGGACTCAAAGTTTGGACGATTCAAAGACGATTCAAGTTTTGAAAATATAGTTACTCCAAAATCCGCCAACAGAGGAAAGTATTGAAACATTAAGAATCGCAGAAAACTCTACTATTTAAAAAAACGTTTTGATTATTTTAAGCCTTGATTATTACTAGTCATTTTAAAATTTCAGAAAATAAGAATTTGATTATTTTTAATGTCCTTTCTCTTTGTGGTCTCATCATTAATATAAGGCAGTAGGAAAGAAATGATACTCTGAAATTGTTTCATTGTCTCTTTTGTGCAGACAGAATTATCCAAATTTTATTTTTGTTGAATATATTTTCTACCATTCCTATCACTGTTAAATCTTTGATTGTTGAAGCTAATGGATGTTAATCTTTGGATTTTAGATAATGTTCAGCTGTCAGAACATAATATACACTTCCCTTGACTTTGTCATTTAGGAATGATCAACATTCTGTCATTATTTATACAAACGTTTGTCTGGCATATTATCTAAGTCCTATGATTCCAAGAGCATATCAAGAACTCTCATATCATCTTTACATTCTTCACAATCACTGGGCATGCACTCATACTTTTGTAAATTACAAGCATTAAAAAGACGATAAAATTAATTGCTTAAATTTGGTTCTCATTAGATAACTTACGTTTATGATTAAAATTAGTAATAAGTTGCTTCTACGGAACTAAATTTATGTGTATTTGTGTATTTTTTTGATGCAAAATCTGCATTCAGATTTTGTTGATAATTTTTTTTATTATTCCTAATTTTTTTACAATAACACACATATGTTATCTTACTCACATGTTTTATTTTCAGTTGTTTGTTACATATGATGAAAGAAAAAACATTTTTAAATTATATAATGCCAAGTAGTTTGGACAAGTGCAAGAACCTTATTAGTCTGTGTCACCTTAGCTAAAGAAGAGAACATACTTCTTTCAATTAAAATACCTTTTATACAAAATAGGTAACAAATGTTTTAAATCTTTAAATAAATAATATTTTATTAAAACAAAATAATTCAGTCATCTATATGTGGCAAATTATAATAACCAAAGCATTATATAAGTATGAATTAAAAATATATTTCAAATAAAATATAAATTAACAAAAAAATTAACTAAATAGGGTATAAAGCTAAAACAAATGGTTTGCCATTAATACATTTGTCATCACAAATGGAAAACCCTAGTGTGCATTTGTAATAAAAATCAGTGTGAGAAAAATAATTTATGAACCAAGCAACATAGAACCATTCAAGTTTCATTCGACTTGGTACAGTGTAAAATAATCAATAGAGGCTGTCAACTAAATACTACAAAATTTAATAGACCTGAACAATTTAGATCTAGGAAGTTTTATAATATTTCTAGTATGCAAAGCACACAGTATTACTTGCTAATAAAAACTTTGATCCATAATCTTTTTGGCCAATCGAAACAACCGAGCTGACAAGCAAAATATAGAAAGAGGGGCATAATTTTGTGGGGAAAAAGTCAGTTCTTCCTAGGTTCGAGGCTGGATTCGTAAAGTAAATTTATCACATACCAAATGTCATAGTGTCAGTCTATGGCTAGAAAAGTCAATCCTAATTCATGATGAAAATACCTACATATTTACTGTCATCAGTTCTATATTAGATAATTATAAATATTTATAAACTTGCTATATTAGGAGTTATGATGTCAAAAAGTGTGTGTGAGTTGTAATGTAATTGTGTATTGAGTTCTTGCTCACCCATTGCTATGAGCTCATCAATTAATTTTCAGCTCCTGGTTGTGTAAATCCAGCAGTTTTTGAACGTCATCACTACCCACTTCTAAATTTAGTTGTTTAGCAAAACCAACAACTTCTTCAATCACATTAACACTTTAATCAGATTCTGTTACTGATTCCGCTTGAGTTTCAGCTGTGAAAGAAATAGACGTAGCATTTTCCAAAAGCCATTCAAAGTGTTTGTGAAATTTCATTCCAAGATTGTAAAAATGATTCTCAGAGCATCTAAAACATTGAATTGTTTCCAAAAATCTTAAACAGGGAGCTCGTTGTTCTGTCTCATAGCTCCATGCAGATGCGCAAATGATCTTCTTGTTCAATAAGCTTTAAATGTTTTGATAACTCCCTAATCTATCGGTTGAAGTAAATTATTTGTGTTTAATGGCAAAAATATCACTTTCACGCGTGTGTCGAAATTAGTTAAAGTAGTAGGAGGATGGCCAGGTGCATTGTCAATTATTAGAAATTTGTTTAGACTGACAATAACGTTTGTTTTGAGGTATGAAAGATGACCAAACCAGCCCTCAAAAATAAGCTGTTACCAAAGCCTTCCGATTCTACTTCCAAATCATGGGTAAGGTAGCTTTAGAAGTATTTTTTAATGCCCTTGGATTTTCTGAGTGATAAACTATGAGAAATTGCAACTAACAGTCAACAGATGTATTTGCGCCAAATATCACTGTCAATTGGTTTTTGGTGGCCTTAAAACCTAAAAATACGAGGGCTATTCAGAAAGTAAGGAACCTTTTTGAATAAAAAAATAAGTACAATAAAAAATTCTTATTATATACATCTGAAAGAGCAACTAAAATACTACTTTTCTACGTAGTCGCCAAACAAATTGAGACATTTATCGTAGCGGTGGACAAGCTTTGAAATTCCTTCATCATAGAAATCTGCCGCCTGCGATCTCAGCCACTCAGTGACATGCAGCTTGAGCTCCTCGTCGTCGTCAAAGCGCTGTGTTGTTAGCCAGGTCTTCATTCTTGGAAACAAGTGAAAATCACTTGGTGCAAGGTCAGGACTATAGGCCGGATGAGGAAAAACCTCCAATTTGAATGACGCAAGGAGTTCTTTGGTGCGGTTCGCTGTGTAAGGTAGGGCATTGTCTGCACAAACAAAATTTTTGACGTCAATTTCCCTCAGCGCTTGTTTTGAACTGCTCTCCTAAGGTTGCACAAAGTCTCACAGTACCGCTCAGAGTTTATTGTTGAAACACGTTCAAGAAAGTCAATAAGAAGCACACCTTGCCTGTCCCAAAAAACCGTCACCATAATCTTTCTTGCTGAAAATGTTTGCAAACATTTTCTTGGTTTTTTGGGGGAGCTTGAGTGCCCCCACTCCATGGACTGTAATTTCGTTTCGCAATTAATGTGTTTTACCCATGTCTAATCACCAGTTACGATGCGATCCAGTAGTGAATCTCCATGTCTGTCGTAGGCATCCAGAAATGTCAAACTTGCCTCCATTCGCTGACTTTTATGGTGTTCAGTGAGCATTTTCGGTAGCCATCTTGCACAAAATTTATGGTAGCCTAACCTTTGTGTGACAATTTCAAACAACAAAGTCCGTGAGATTTATGGGAAACAAAGCGAAAGCTCTGTTACCGTGAATTGGCAGTTTTCACAAACCTATTCATCAACTTTAGCGACCAGTTCATCAGTCACAGTGCTTGGGCATCTGCTCTTCGCTTCGTCATGAACGTCGGTTCGACCTTTTTTAAAATGAATGCACCATTTTCTCACAGAACTTTCATTCATTATGTTATTTCTGTAAACTTCACACACTTGGCGATAAATGTCTATCGGTTTTAGGTTTTTTGCCAACACAAACCGTATCACTGACCGCACCTCACAAATGGCGGCATTTTCAATCGCAGCGCACATCTTCAATTGAAATTGCAAAAAAACGGGTAATGGCCCCTGCTGGACGCCGACAGAGTTGCCGAATGGGCGCACCAAAATGTACGAGATCGGCGAGCACCTAGCGGCATAAGACAGAAACGTTCCTTACTTTCTGAATAGCCCTTGTATTTTCTCTTCATGAACTATAAGAGTTCTCCTAAGCACTTTCTACCAGAACAGGCCAGTTTCTGCATAACTTGAACGGCGCGATTTAAAACCGCGTAACTTGGGAATCGCATAAGACGGGGTAGCGTAAGTCGAGGTATTACTGTATAAATGTACAAGATTAATTTGTGTAATTTTACATGGATATATTGTCTGAATAAAGTATGATTGCCTTATCATTGTTTTATATACAATTATTTCTTGTCTGCATGTTTTAAGTCGCAGGTTGGTTCAATAAGTATTATTAGCAGTGGCATGATTCAGTGCCAGAAACGTAACAGCGACTGGAAATTATTTCCACTCTCTAAAGCAAGCTCTTGGGCCAATAATTAGACAATTGTGGCATTCATATGAGAATGCTTATAAATTTTTATTTCTCTGGAGTCAGTATTCCTCCAGTAACTAAGCCTACATTTATGACTAATTCTTACAGTAGAAAGTACTTGATTAGCATTACTATTAGTTTTTTCTAGCACAAGCGGAGAACATTGTCACTTGAGTACTGTTGCTTGAAGTCACTATGCAACAAAGTTAAATTTAGAATTTGTCACAAATTTGTCTTCTAAGATGGAACTTGGATATAATTTAGGATGCTTAGCTAAAGATATGTCTAAATCTTGCTGTTAAAAGAGCTAAATTTGAAGTTTTCTACTGTTATTTCCTTAAATAGCCTTTATCAGCTTGATTTATTTTTTTGACAGTTTATTTTGTGTGTAAATTAAAATTAACATAGTTTAAAGGTTAATTTTAAAATTTTGCTTCAAATTGTTAGGGCATTGTTGACCATTATTTTTTTCAAAAACCAAACATGTTCACTCCCAACTGAAATTTATTGAAGAATTATAGCACACACAAAAATTAAACCTTTTAGTATTTCATGAAAGACTTATAGTTAGTTGTTTTGAATGTTTTTCCAAACAGTATTTATAAATTTATCATACAGTGTTACAATCTATTTATAATAGGGTAGTTTAGTTTTGTTAATATCAGTTTATTTTGTTTAAAGGGGGGGGGTGTTTTGTTAATATCAGTGTATTTTGTTTAAAGAGGGGTGTACGAGGTGGGGCAGAATGGACTCCTTGATTTGACGGGTGTATTGTAAAAAAACTAACCAATATAATTAAAAAAGGTTTTTATTTCTTAAAACTACATACAATGCCATTTTATTTTCATTGGGTTTTGAAAATTATATCCTCCAGGGGATGACCTTGGCAAGCAATGAACATATTGAGTAGTTGAAATTATTTCCATAACCTCTTTTCAGCATATCTTGCGTTATTCCATCTATGACATTTGTAATTGCCTCCTTAAGAGCCTCCAAAGTCCTAGGTTGAACTTTATAAACCTCAGCTTTGAAATATCACCAAAGAAAAAAATTGCAGGGTTCAAATCGGGAGTGAGGGGGCCATGGAACATCCCCTCGTAAGGAAATAAGGTGGCCGGGAAACTGTTCCCGCTTGTTACTCGGTGACTGAAAATCCTCATTAACTTCACTATAGACCTCCTCATACCTTCAAGTGACTGTTTTGTGTACTGCATCCTCCTTAGGCATTATTATGCCTTACGTTTTTGAATTTCAAGGTTCAACTGTTACTGAGAACTCTGTATGCTATTGTGAGATGTTGGAGATATTTTTACTTCCCAAAATGGAAGAGTATAGTGATGAACATGACACAGAACCACTTTGGTTTCAACCGGATGGTGCCATGGCTCATACTGCCTGTTGTTCATGCCAAATTGTCTTAAGAACTGTTTTCCGGCCGTATGATTTCCTTACGAGGGGATATTCCGTGGCCTCCTCTTGCTCCTCTGATTTGAGCCCATGCGATATTTCTCTTTGAGGATATCTCAAAGCTGAGGTTTGTAAAGTTCAAACTAGGACTTTGGAGGCTCTTAAGGAGGTAATTACAGGTGTCATCGCTGGAATAACGCAAGATATGCTGAAAAGAGCTTATGGAAATATTTTTCTGAACTACTCAACATGTGCATCGCTCGCCAAGGTCGTCACCTGGATGATATGACTTTAAAAACCCAATGAAAATAAAATGGCATTGTGTGTAGTTTTCAGAAATAAAAAGCTTTTTTATTATATTAGTAAGTGTTTTTACAATGCACCTGTCAAATCAGGGAGTCCATTCTGCCGCACCTGTATTTTATCTATTTTAATTTTTATTGGTTTAGACTGAATAACTGTTGTACAATCTATAGAGGGAAGTTTGATGGGTTTGTCTATTATTTACAATCCTGTTTGCATTATTCAGAGTACCCTAATTCCTAAAAAATTTAAAATATATTAGCTCTGACAGTGAGGTTTGTTAAATAGTCACAGGGAACATCAAATTATCCCCTCTACCTGAGGTGGCAAAATATAGAATTCCAAATTAGCCAGTTTTTACTATATAAAGATACAAATTTTAGAGTTGCTCACCATTTACTAGAGGTAAATATATTTATTAATTTTTTTTTTTAAATACTTACAATTTGCATGCATTAAATGCTTATTATTTCTATGTTTTTATTCGTAGTTAATGTAACTTTGTTATTGAAGTGATTAGTTTTAAGTAATTGAAAGGATTTATTATTTTTTTGAATTTACAGTAAATTTTAATTTATTTAAATAAAAGTAATCTAGAATATGTTTGCATCAGCAAAGGAGTGTATGCTTACTCCTGAGAAATCTATTGAGATACAAACTGCAATTGGCGCGGACATTATAATGCAGTTGGATGATGTCATTAAGACTACTTCTACTGGACCTCGAGTAGAAGAAGCCACTTACCGGTAATTTATTTTGAAAATTTAATTGAAATGTTTTCTAGTTCAAATGAAAATTTTTAATTTTGTAAAAGTATAACTTCTTAAATTATTTATTAAAAGTTAAATATTAAGCATTTTCTTAATTAAAAGTGTAAACAAACAGTTTTAATCATAATATTTTATTACAGTAGCTGATTTGAAAGAAAATAATAATTTATGATAAATTGATAGTAATAGTGCTAAAATTGTTATCTACTCATGTTGGAGATATTTTGTTATGTAATTATAAATAACTTAGGGCTTGTAGAGGCAAATCCCCCCCTATTCTTATTGAAACATATTTTAAACTTTTGTATAATAATTTTATTTTTTAATACAAATTTAATTTAATATAATTCAAGATTTTTATAAGAAAATTTCCTTATAAACTATATTTTTTGTGAATTCGTTTTTAATTTGATTTTTTTGACCAATCATCTTTTCAATATGTATATTTAATCCTTTTTGAGATTTTACTGAAATTAGTGCAGCATAAAGTTAACCCTGTATAGAAACAGGTTTGGTCAATTGAAGCCCTGCTTTCAAGAATGTTTGACCCTGAGCCTTATATATAGTTATTGCACAAAGAGGCAAAAGCCATTGCACTGTTATACTGTCTAAAGCATTTAAACACTTACAAATATTGTTAAAAGATGCGTCTAAGTCCTGCATGAGTTTCTGGCTGTGGTAGGTAAACTAAACCATTGTGACATGACATGAAATGATTGTTTGTGGGTTCGGCGTGAAAATAGAGTGGCCCACAATACATGCATTCTTCATTTATCGCTTGAATCACATTTAAGTGAATCTATATTATTCTCAAGTGCTAATATTCTTCTGAGGGGTGGCCTATTGTCAACGTCATTCTGTCGAGCAATGGTATTGGTTTTACAAACAGCTCTCTGCATTGTTTCTGAATACCACCCCTCTTCTACGTGCCCTCCCCCTTATGCTCATATTAAAACTACACAATAAAATAAATAATGTAAATATAAAAACTATAAAGGCTGTTAGCAAAAACCTATACACGTAATTGTTAATACTGTTTAAACACAATAACTATAAGGCAAAAACCTTTATACATAACCTTTAATATTGTTCTACACAAAAACTATAAAGGTTATTAGCAAAAATCTATACATAACCTTTAATACTGTTAAAATATTTGGTAAATGTTTGGATTTGCAAACCTGTCTAGATATCAGTATGGAACATTTCTAAACATGTCCAAAGGCTACTTTCATTATTTTTTTTGTAATTAAAGTTATTTTTGTATCAATTTTTAGTTGGGTAAACAAATTCAGTGCACAGTATTAAGTTGTGCTATGGCTCCCTGCTTCTGCAGAGTGATACATGTCACAACTGTAGTTGGTGTTTTAAGAATCTTAACTTTGGTAAATACGCAGATTACCTCCACCCTAAATGGAATGCATATAAAATGGATCAAAAACATCTCCTGAGGCTATATTGATAACTTTTATTTTTGTTATTGCCACAGAAGGTTAATATTATATACCTATATTGAAATATACCTATGAAGTATCCAGTCAGGATAGATTTGGTTCTAATTTTATACATTTAACGATTAGGTAATGTATAAAATTAAAAACAAATATATCCTGATTGAACAATTTATAGGTATATTTAAATATAGATATATGTCATTAAAACATGTGTAAGAATAGGGCTAACATGACTTCACTTCAGTTGTAACATCATAGTATCACTCTGCGGAAGCAGGTAGCCATAGCACAACTTACTACTGCGCACTGAATTTTTTACTCAACTAAAAATTGATAAAAAACAACTTTCCGACACACGAAAGAAAAGAAATATTAATGAAAATAGCCTTGGGACATGTTTAGGAATATCTAGATGGGTTTGCAAATCCAGATATATTTGTTTGTTTACAAATCATACAAATAATTAGCTGTTTTTCATTGCAATGTATTTCTTATGGAGATTTTGGGTATTTTAAGTTCCTCAAAACCCTACAAATATTGTTAATTGAGAAAACCTATATTTTCCCCGCTCTTTTGTATCAACACTTTTAATTTGAGCCATCACTCAGCTCTGTACGACCTTCCAAGCTCCCATAATTTTTCTCTCAAAATACAGCTTACAAAATTTTATATATGGATGCTACATAGTAATTACTATTACCATAAATAAAAAGAAATGGTTCATTCTGTTACTGTATTATCTTAAGATTAAGACGTATAGTAATTCCTGTCTAAGATAACTCCAACAAAATTGTATTTATCTATACATCTTCAAGTAGTATGCCAGGAATGGTGACGAAACCAGGATATGTTGCTATAAACCACAGAACAAAAGGTAATTCAATCATTGACAATTTACTCACAAACCATTCCAGTTAAAACTGACCAGGCAAGCTTAAAAATCATGACTATTAGACCAGATTATGTTTCATGAATTGCATTTTGGACCCAATCATATCAAAAAAACTAAAAACGTTCTATTAAGATATCAAATATTTGACAGAGTTGAAACAAAATTTCATTGCTTTTTTTAACAAACAAGTGGTAAAATCCTATAATAATAGTACAATCATATTAAACTAAACATCTGCTTTGACTGTAATGGTAGTTATAAAAATAAATACATTAATATTGTTTTCCTTTTTGTTTGTAATTGTTTTAATAATAGTTTTGTTGACTTTATACAGAAACTATTACGGAATATATCTATTTAAAACTCACTTTTGTAAGTATATTTAAATAGATACACAATCAAATAACTTTATATTTTATTTCCAGAACAACTAGATGGTTAGATAGGTGTCTGAAAGTTCATAAAAATACTGATAAACAAAATTTATTTCCAATAGTACAAGGAGTTCTAGTACCTGAACTTCGAGTTGAAAGCGCACATCTTCATTCACAGAGAGATGTTCCTGGATTTGCTGTAGGAGGTTTAAGGTGATTATAATCTATACACTAAAAATAGTTATTCTTGTCACTTATATAAAATTTGAATATTTAAATTTAAATATCGCTATTGTTATTATTTCTTATTATTAGTTGCTTAGCACTCCATAATTTGTCAATTAGATGACTATTTGGGAATCTACACATATGTAACAATTATCAGTTCTTTCTGTCTGATTGAGAAAGGAAGCAAAGTTTTTGAAATATTACAAATAATTTAGTCTGTTTATGTATGTATTTCATGAAAACTGTTGGGATTATAACCAAGGTAAATCTGCATGTCTCTTTATCTCATTCCGAAATCACAAATAATGCTTTTTATCTGTAAATAAATTTAAGGAAGGTTTACTGAAACTTGTTTCCTTTTATTTATATACTAAGTTCCACAATTACAACCTACAAAACCTTATTTTCTTTTGACACTAATTTTCCTCCCTAGTCTTCTTAGGGGTAATGGATGCTGGATATACTCACACGTTTTATTGTATTAATGTATGGTAAATTGTGACTTGTGGTAAGGTTATATGGTTTTGGCTATAGTATACAATATAAATAGAACTGAAGTATACAAATAGATATAAAATATGTACTAAATTAATATACATACATAGCTGAAATCACTAAGTATATAATTATACTATTTGACTGCATTATTAAAAGTCTAATTTTGGAACTTCTGCAGTTCAGCCTACTCATTAGTAAACCATTGCCTTTGCCGCTCATAGAATGATACAAATTGGCAAGTACAGTTTTCACTTACATAAATTTACATGAACATGAACGAACTTGCATAGATTTTAGGTTCATGTAAGGCGTAATATATTTTAGTCAAGATGTTTGGAATTGATAATGTTTTCTTTGTTCTTTATACTAAACTGTATATAAATTGTATACTAAATAATGAATCAATTTTTTTTTTTTAAATAAGATAAAAATAGTGTGGAACATTTTTTTAATGATAGAATAAGAGGTGTTATAGTTTTAAATAATATGATAGTAAAAATAAATGTTTGTATGTTTTCAGTGGGGGAGAGGCTAAGGACGATTTTTGGCGAATGGTGCATTTGTCTACTGATAATCTTCCTCAAAATAAGCCAAGGTATCTAATGGGAGTAGGGTTTGCTGTTGACCTGGTTATTTGTGTGGCTCTTGGAATAGACATGTTTGATTGTGTGTTTCCAACTAGGACAGCTGTGAGTATAAAGTTTTATAACTCTATATTTTAACCATTCTTGAATGGCTCTGTATTTGGTCATATAGACTAATCTTCATATAGTATAGGTAATTTTCTTTTCTTTGTTACTATACTTTTTGCTTCAGAGTGCATATAAAACAATATTTTTGTAAAAAAATTTTTCTTACGTGTTTTTGTATGTCCGTTTCCTATCCTTACCAAATGGAAGTATTTGCTAATATCCACTGTTATGTGATTGCCAAGAATGAAGGCAATGTATAAGGGGTGCAGAGACCTTTATATATACATCTTTTGTGTCATAGGTTTCAAAGCAGGAATCAGGATATAAATATGAGTCTTACAAAAATAAACTGTCCTTATATACACTGTGAGCATTGAACGATGCACTGATCTAGTGTGAAAAGCGTCTGCTGAAAATATCAGGCAGTAATAGTTTTTTCCAAGTGATACCAAAAGTAGTAATTATTTTAAAGTTAGTAATCTTTGACAAGTCAGTATGAACGAAATATAAAATTATCTTAAAATACAAAAATATTTATGGAAGAGAAAAACATATAATTCATCTACCAAAAAAATACATCCCTTTAAAAAGCTTATCAATAGTAATCTAAAAATAGATCAAACTTACCTAAATATTAAGTTTAAAAAAAAACAATTACAACACCAAGACCAAAAGTCAAATTTAAGGTCTCTCTGCCTACAGATAGCAATTGTTCTATATGTTGCCATTGATGGTATTGCTATTAATGTGAATGAAACACATCTCAGAAAACAACCTTTTTTTAAAATTATCCTCAACATCCATTGTTTTAGGTTCATCCTGATTTATATAATGTTTGAAATCCTTTACATGCCACCCCAATTCAGATCTAGGAATATCCTCTCTTATTTCATCTTCATGTTCCCTAATCCTAACTTTTAATTTTTCGTTAGTTTTCTCTATATAGTAATCCCTCATTATTCGCAATGGTTACGTTTGTCCAACTTATCACAAATACTAGAACCAACTGTATATGGAGAGAGGAGGGTTACGTTCTACTTTAAAAATGTCAATATTATTACAGTTATACTGTACTGTACAGTTATAATACAGTATGGTATATTTTTTTACTACAAATTTACATAATCAGATGTTTCAAGTTTTTGATGTTTAGTTAGTTTACAGAAGTTACATTTACACATGTTTAGGATTCTGTAAACTACTTTTTTTTCATCATGTAACCACTAGCTCTACAGCACAGTAGAACAGTCAGAGGTTCCTTTTAAATCTTAAATCCTGAAGCAGATTTCTCCTTAGATAAGAAAGTTCATAAAGACATTCTTTTCCAAAACACTCCCGTTAAAACTTGATCAACTATGTAGCCTTTCTCTGAGCGCTGCATTGATTTATTATTGCATGTCAGTGACAACATCACTTGAAAGATTGTTGTTATAAATAAGGAATCCCTATTTTTTGAATAGTTGGCCAAGTAGTGTACAGTATTGCAGATGTTTGAAGAATAATCAGATTTCTTTGTGATAAATAACTACAGTACAGAAAATAAATAAGACAAGAACACCTTATTCTACAACCTTGGTAACTCTGCTGTCTTTCTTGCTTTGTTTTAAAATATGATACTCATTAGTAGGAAATACTGTAATTTTGCCCACCGCAAATTAGCAAAATTGCAAATACCAAACCGGCAAATAGCAAGGGTTGACTGTATGCAAACTATTGTAGTCACAAGAACAAATCTCATATACAACATTCTGCTTGTCCATCCTATTTACAATACCTTTACCTAGTTTTGTAAATTAAGTGAACTCCAGTTAAGTCTGACATCAGAAGATGTAGATGAATACAGTTCTTACTGTATTTACTCCATAACTACCGACCTATAATTTTATATTAGAAAAAAATTATCTCCTCGTAACAATTATTTCTTACAAGTTTTTTACAGATTATTCTTATACTTTTTATTATCTTACAGGATTTAAATTAATAAATGCTTCCCTTTTTTCACAAGATATATTAATTATTGTAGCCAATTCTGATTATTAAACCCCAAGTAGATTTTTCAACACCAATGAGTTATCCCTAAATTAGAAATGGCGAGATTGGCTAAAAGTCAATTAAATGCTCTACTTTTGCTATTCTGAAATCTTGGAGCTGATGGATGCTTCCTTTGAGATGGCGAATTCTTGGGGTCAGTTGTACCAGTGTTGAAATACTTCTTTCATTGTTCTGGGATATGATAACAAAATTATTAGTCATTTTCCCTAATTGCTTGTGTAGTACACAATTCTCTTTTAGTCTATATCAAGAAAAAATTATAACAAAAACCACAAGAACAATACTTTCTTTGAAATACTTGCTTTAATCAAAATATAATCCCCCTTTATTAAATTTCAAATAAAAGCTGCCTTTCTTTATTTACTTCTATCTCATTAATTTTCAACACAAACTTAATTCTGCTGCCCTAAATTTAATTAAATTCCAGTCTCACATCAACTCATGTTCATTTCCTCAACTTCCAGTTCAAATTTTCTAGCATCCCTTCTCCAATTCCAATCTCACATCCACTCTTGTTCATATCCAAACTCCCAGTTCTTTCAACTTTCATTACATTTTTTTTTGCATCTCTTCCCGTACCTTTAAAATCAACTAATCCAGATTCAATTCTCTCACTTTTTATAGATTTCATGTTTGAACTTTCTGTTTCAAAAGCAGTTGATGTAGCTAACATTTTTTAATTGGATATGCGTTTTACCTGTCTCTCATAGCCTTGAAACTGCTCTCTTATTTACTCGGGATGTCTCATAAGTAAGTTACACTATTTTTTTTAAATATGTGGGATTGGCATAAAACATCTGAGAGTCATGGGGGAGTTTGTGAATGGGTGTAGCGGCAGCACTGTAAAATACCAATATGGTTTGTCGATTGATCGAGTAGGTTTTTTTACAGGAAAAAATGAAAATGTGACAAACTCATCGCGGGTTGTCTAGTGTCTATTGTGAAAACTTCATGTCAAGACTAATGGTTTCTCATTAGCTCCAGTCATTCATTGAAGGGAGAACATCATTACATGATGAACAATTAAATTACTGCCTCTCCATTTCCCCCGCTCCGAATGTAGTCAAAGATGTTTGAAGGGTAATTGACATTGATCAGGGCCTAACGCTTGATAAAATTCTTCCTCATCTGTCTCAAAATGTAGAAATAAGCTCTGCATCACTTTATAGGATTATTTGCATCGTCAAAAGTGTTTACTCGTCACTCACACACTGCTCATCAGAATCAAGAACTGCTTGAGGAGTATCAGTGCGGTATTTTAGCACATCCGTTCTTACTTCCCTGACCATATACCAAGTGATTTCCACTTGTTTCTGTAGCCGAAGCATCATCTTGGGAGAAGACGTTTTGCAAAGATGTGAAGAGATTTGAAGCAAAATGTTAAAAGATGGCTAACCAGTACGTCATGATGCTGGATTGAAAAAACTTTACCTTCATACCAAAAATGTATTTAAAAACAAGGGTTGATTATGAAGAAAAAAAATTATGTATAAACAATTTTGTTTTTTAAGTTAGTGTAACTTGTTTTTGAGACAATCTACGCTCTTTTATAAAAAGAACTACCCTCTACGTCAACTTCAAAATCTCAGTTTTCTACCAAGCTTTCTGTTTAACTACAAAATATCTGTTGTATCATAATGTCTTATATCATAACAAGGAAACATATATATGATTTTCTTCAATTTTTCTAGTGCAAAAACAATTTTTTTGTTTTAAAACCCTTATTATTAATTATTTTGACTCCTTTGGTGACAGTCATAAGTCTTCCCTCAATTACAAGATTTTAAAGATCCTTGCTGCTCTTCCATACTTCTTATCTATAATAATGTATAATACATTCATTATTACATGTTATACATATACAACACTTTCTTTTTTTTTAACACTAAACGTTTTCAAAGTCACCCAACCTAAATACTGATCTTCCACTTACTAATGTTTATACTAACTTGTTTCACAGTTCAATCCTTTTTAACAAAAGCTATTGTGTTCGTACCAGTGGGTCTATACATCATAAATATGCGACCCTCTTTCTAGATCTATGGTTCTCAGTTTAGCATTTGTTTACATATATCTAACTTACTCTAAATAACCGGAAAACAGTATTTTTCTAACATACTTAATTTATAAATACCTCGAACTTACTATTTTAACAATCTACGGTTTAAACACTAATGTTAATTATGCTATACTACCAACTGTTTTGGATCATACCGTGGTTGTATGACATTAATATAGCACTAATTATGATCCATCAAACTTTGCCAAAACTTATTTCGTACAAAAGAGCTAAAAAACTGGTTGGCAGTTGTACCTCTAATTGAGGTTCATATGTGTTGAATAAAATAAAAAAGACCTATCCTGCGTATACATACACTAAAATTAATTTTCTAAGTCTATCCATTCTAAAGTAAGACATTTTTTTAAACAAATTATTTGCCTACATTTTTTGTAAAACAGAAAATTTTCATTAACATCAGTTCTATAAAAAATAGAAAGGTAACATTTGTGATACAACACCTAATTTTTTAAGGGCTTTTTAGGTAATATATTACATTGTGTGGGGCAGCAAAATTATAAAGTCATGAAGCAATAGTGTATAATTTACAGAGTGGGTTGAACTTTGCAGACACTGTATATATTACTTATTTTCCACCAACAAAAATTAAAAAAATACCATTTTGAACAGTGTAAAAAATGTTTTATTCCAAATTTATGAAAAATCATGATATGCACAGTGATGGAAATTTTATTTTGTTTTCAAAAATATATAATTTGTGTGCATTTGTATGTTAAATAAAAACACAAACCCATTATTACATATTTATGAAAACAGTAATGCTCAGCTAGGCAGCTGTACACCAAAATACATTAAAATAAGTTAACCAATATGACTGAATATATTGCCCTTCACAAATTCCTTAGACATTTTTAGAAGAATAACCATTTTCTTTTGTCCACACTAGTTTAAAAAAACCATTGATTTTGTGTTTGAAACTTGCAAAACCAAAGTCAATGTATAATATTTTAAACTTTACAAAACTTGAACAAAATTTTCACATTATAATAAGAGTTATGAAAATTTGTGAAAAATTGTATATGTATAACTAAAAGTTTAAGATAGAGTATTAGAACCCAACAGTATTAGAACAAGTATTTATTATTTATTTTAGTATTTAGGCTGTTTGTCAAACAATGACTACATAATAAATAATAATATAATACAACTAGATACAGACCCAACAGAAAAATATCACAAAACCATCAAACAACTAATTAATACATCTAAATACATTATCAACAAAAACAAAATATCCCATCTAAAACAAATTCACCCTAAAGCACCTACCCTCCACGCTCCTCCCAAAATTCACAAACACAACGTTCCCATCCGAGCCATCATCAACTACCAGAATGCCCCTGCACATAAATTAGCAAAATACATGGACAAAATAATTAGACAATCCATAAACTTAAACACAGAAACACACATAAAAAACAGAACAAGCCTCATAAATAAAATAAAAGGCATAAACATACCACACAATTCAATACTACTATCACTCGACATAACAAATATGTACACCAACATACCCATACCCGAAACACTCAACATCCTAGAAACCCAATTAATACAGAACAATATACCTAAAACCCACGTTACCGAAATCATAAACATCCTCCAAATCATCACCGAATAAAACTATTTCACCCACAACTCAAACTTCTATTCACAACCAGATGGCCTAACCATGGGAAGTCCTATCAGCAGTGTCCTAAGCGAAATTTTTCTACAACACATAGAAAACACCAAGATACTCACAAACAATACACGCACACAAAATTATTTACTGGCACAGATATGTTGATGATATCATAACACTATACAGAGGCAACTCCCGTCAATGTGAAAAACTCCTCACCTACACTAATAAAATACACCCAAAACTCCACTTCACTTCAGAAATTGAAACCAACCAATCCCTAAATTTCCTCGACCTAACCATAACAAAAAGCCACACACAAAAACACAGCTTCAACATTTTCAGGAAACCCATAACAGACACACTTATCCACAAGACCTCAAAACGCCTTATCTAACACAAACACGCTGCCTTCAGATCCATGCTCCATAGACTTAAAGAAGTCCCAATGACCACAGAAAACATGAACAAGGAACTAGACACAATTAAATATTTAGCATACACAAATGGATACAACACCACAATAATAGACAAACTATGGTACAATATACAAAAAAACAGTAAAATTAACACTACAGACAGGGAAAACAAATACATCACATTACCATTCATAAACAAAACAACAAACAAAATAGCCCGCAAATTTCAAAAAATAGGTTACAAAATAGCATACAAAACCAATAACAAATTACATTACAAAATACAACACAACACCAACAACAAAGATAAACTACAAGCACCAGGTATACAAACTAAACTGAGACGAATGTAACTAAATGTAACAAATTCTACATTGGACAAACAGGTCGCAGCTTTAAACAATGAGTCGAAGAACACAAACATAACACCAACTCAACATTTTACAATCACTTAAAAGAAACAGGACACAAATACACAGACATTTATCATAATTTAGAAATCCTACACATCAACAAAAAAAAGGGCCACATCTCAACACACTAGAACAGGGATGTCCAACTTTCATAGCATAGCGGGCCAAAATTAAAACCTTGTACGTTGTTGCGGGCCACATAGTAATAATATAATTTTAGTTTGAAATAGCAACAAGAATATATGAAAATTTATAAATAAATAAAACAAAATTGAATAGTATTACTTATATTTCTCAAGACTCAAGTGAGAGAAAACTATACAAATAAGAAAAATACAAAATAGTTTTATCAATTAACACAACAACTGAAATGAGGATAAAAATGTACATTACAGTATTTAGTGTGAACATTGTGGTCGATCAGCTGCAGCCACCAAAGAACGAATATCCACTTCTAGTTCTGTGTGAGCCAACCTCATGAGATGGAGTAAAGATACATCAGAAAGCTTGTTCCTATTTTGTTTTTTATAAACTTCATAGATGAGAAAACACTTTCACATAGGTATGTACTTCCAAACGTTGAAGACATTTTTAGCCCAAAATCTCGCAAGTTTGGGAATCTCTCTTTAGAAAGCAATTTAAAAAAGTCATGAGTCTTTTCTTGCCTGGTCATTAGAAACATGTCACCCTGCAAATCACATAATTCAAGTTGTAGGTCAGCTGGTTGGTCTTCAATTGTAGCTCCAAGAGGATTGCTGTAAAGCAGTAGACTACTTTTGAGACTTTCAATTTCCTCAAATCTTGTATTGAACTCGTCAATTACTTCTTGCATTTGACAAATGCAGCTTGAAAAAATCATTGTTTTTTAATTTTTAGGCTAACTGACGACAGCTAGAAAAGTGTATACAATTTTTGTTTTCAAGATTTTGTTTGAACAGTTGTAGCTTACTGCGAAACCCATTGATGATTCCAGCCAAATCTGATATTGTTTGATTTTTTCCTTGAAGACTCAAGTTCAAAATGTTAAGATGATTAATCAAATCTGTTAGAAAAGCTAATTGAACTAAAAATTCTTATAGCATTAGAATTTATCATTAAATTATTAGATCCTTGTCAAAATTTCAAGTATTTTTCTGATATTTTTGTCTGATAAGTCTTTGTGGGTCGCATAAAATGGCATGGCGGGCCGCATCCAGTTGGACATCCCTGCACTAGAACAATATGAAATTTACAGACACACAAAAACAAAATACAAACATATTAAACGAACAAACACAATACAAATCACACATACTCTTTGATACTATCGAAAACCTACCTTTAAAACCGCCACCGCTTGACCCAACATCTCCAAGCAGAAGACACCGATGAAGATCGGCACATAGCGATCGAAAACGTTCTGTCTCAGTAAGTTTTAACAAATTTACTAAATATAAAGTTCGGATAGTCATAAACTATTGTTTAAGTGATTAATAAGATTTACCGAACGTAATGGACTACAAAATTCAAGAGTTTATTCAGAGTTTTTATTAGAGCAATCAAATCAACAATATAGCAAGTTAAACACAGGTTTACACATTATGCATGGATCATATGCTTGACCATTCATGTGCACATAATAAGTAACTATTTTAGGTGTGTGGTCTCTCTAGAGTTACACCTCAATCAGAAAATATTCTCAGTTTCCATTTTTGCTTACATAATGCATACAAGTTTATAGTTAAATGATTTGATGTTGTTTTAGAGGTTTGGCTGCGCCTTAGTATTAGGTGGCCAATTAAACTTGAAACAACAGAAGTATGCCAAAGATTACAGACCAATTGAAGAATGCTGTGATTGTTCAACATGTAAAAGTTATACGAGGGCATATCTTCATTGCATTGCTACGGTGGAGACTGTCTCTTGTCACCTGCTTACTGTACATAATATTGCATTCCAGGTAAGATTAAGTTATAATGGGAGCATATAACATTCTTCGATCAATGAAAATGTGGACTTTCACCAACAAAATGTAATGTTACTTTTGTTTTTATAAATAACATCCATAGATGATACTTAACGTTTGGTGTTAAGTGCTTACACTCATCTATTTTATAAGAAACTAAAGTAAGTTTTTTGTAAAAAAGAAAATGATACAAGAAGAAATATGAATCTATATCTGGGCATTGAAGAGCAAAACATTAAGAAACCAATTGTTAAGAGATCAATGCAAATTAGTAATCTTGTCTAATTTTTTCCTATCTTTTGTGAAATTTTAGTTTTTTTCAAAGTTAGATTATGTTGTTTTATAAAACAGCCTCACCAACTTCTTTTAGTCAGAATATTTAGTCAGCAAGCAAAATTACTTTTAGCCCAGCTTATGGTTTACAAAGGATTGTGCAACATGTGATAGGTAGCCAGGATATATATAATTTTATGTTCGTTCTGGTAGAGCTTAAAGCATATTTAAAGTATTTTTTAGTAGATATGATGGCTTACTTTGGTAATAATCACAACTTTAATCTTAAAATAAATACACATAACCACTAAAATAATTATATGTGTCAGATAAACTGTATCCTCTGTAGAAGTTGAAGAGTTCTCTAGATTTGGTATACCACTGGTATGATCTACCATATTCTTAGTTCTGAGTGGTTCTAATAACAGGCAGGGTAATTTTAATTATCATTGTGGTATAACAGTCATTGAAAGTCATGATGTAACTAGCAGCTTGTTGAGCTGTTGACTATCTATATTCATAGTTCTGTGCCCATTTAATCTGATATTTAGCTCATTAAGATTTATGCCTTTTTCTCTATGAATTGTGATGGCCAAAATTTACATTCCAGCACCGTGCATGGTGTATTTGACATTATAATACAATTTTTTGATGTTAGGCTATTGAAACTATTTTTTTAAAGGTATATCAATGTAGTATTTGAGAATACCTCTTGAACTACATCATACTTCTAAATGAAAGTCGTGTACTGACAGAATAATTTAAATGTTTCAGCAAAAATGTGTTTGTTAAATTTTGTATTCACTTTCAACATAACACTTATGAGTAATCCAATGCCATTAAACTTGCCATCTGAAATAATTGTATTTTGTAATGGCAACAAGACTCAATAAACCGTACAAGACCATATATGACTACTATTCATTCTATTCGTATTTGTTGTTGTTGACTTTTCGACCACTCACAGTTCCTATGGCAAATATTAATACTAATATACAATATCAAGAGCACAGTGATACAATATATTACAATAAAAAAATTGGCAAAACCCCTAACACCACAAAAATAATTGAAATTAACTAATATTACAAGTTAGCTAAGATTAATCCCTTATGTGCATTTCGATGACCATGTCATAATCGTCAGAGGGTCCTATTATAAACTTACAAATTTGGTCAGTCTAGTTTGTAAATTATTGAATTCTAGATTGTAATTTTGTAATAGGACCCTGTGAGGATGACATAACCATCGAAATCTTAAGTAACTTGTAGAGTTAATTATTTTTTATTGTAGTATTGGGGTTTTGCCAATATTTATATTGTTATCAAGTCTAAAATTACGGAAATTGAAAACTTAGAAGTCTACTATACAAAATTAATTAGTGGCAATTAAATAACTAGATAAGTTTAAAAAAGTTAAAAACTACATGTACTGTGTTGTATAGTACTCTTTTATATATTCTATTGCTATAATTTTAGTCTTTGATAATGGCCATATTACATTGTGAATGACTGAAACATCAACAACAAAAAATGTGAATTTAATAAATTCTAGTTACATATGTTTATATGAAGTTCACCAGATGACTAAATTTACATATTACTACATACAAGAAGACATGCAGATTATTTTTATTATAATTATTTTGTAAATAGTCTCAAGGCATTTCTTTACTAATCATAAACCTAGTAGAAGAAGGTTGAATGAGAGTAAGCAAAATGAGCTCGACGGAGGGCCCACTGGATGAAAATTGTTGATTATCAAGCAAACAACAAAAAGCAGTCCAGAACTGGAGATCTGGCTTCGGAGGATTAAAGCACTTTTCTGTGGCCAAAACTCTGCCCTTACTGTTCAACACCCATGGGCTAGATCTTTGTAGCCATAAACAGTAAGGTGTCTCAATATCAGCCTTGGAGATACGCTTCAAATATTCATTAATTTTATTCCTACCCATTCCCAACTTCTTCAGTAAGAAATGGACAGACTTGGCCGAAGACCCCTGGCACCCTCCTCAACGGGAAATTAGTGACAGGAAAACCCCTTCCAACAAATGGAGGAACATAGAGATTCATACTTGTTGACCTTGTACACTTGTTGATTCGGGATATTATACTCTCATGGGACCGTCAACTCAACCATCACTACAGAACAGAGTGTCAATGAGTATGCCAGAAGATCCGGACACAAAGATGTAAGATGTAATGCCCAAAACAGAGGGAAACTCAAAATGTTTGTTACCAGGATCCATACATATAATCCAATCCTTAGCTTTCCCTATAACATATGAAAGAACCCTGTATGCTGGTCTCCTCCTCAATTTCTCACTTTCTTTAACAAAAGCAACCGGGACTGAACCCTTAAACCCCCTCCTCTTGGCCAAGGAACTTACAACCTCCTTCAAAATCACTAAGACCCTATCTTAGTGCCAAGTGAATCAGCCTTCCCGACGGCAGCCAACCAATATGTGGGGGGCAGTAGCAGAAGTTATTGAGCATAAATTACACATGCTATCCAATGCAAGATTGTTTAGTAAATATCTCCGTAAAAATAAATAAAGTAGTAATATACCGAGGTGATCCATTGCAGTACTTACATAAGTTACCAACTACTTGGAGATTGAGTTTTATTGACTTCAAATATTAAATACAACGAGATTTTTCAAAAACAATTAATTACTGACAAGTTTATCATATATAAATAAAACCTCTATACCTCAAATGACTTTTTTCTTTTATTTAAAACCTTATGTATATTTCAATTGCATAGCAATCATCCTAAGAGGTAATTTACAATGAAAATACATTGAAACGACATTTTTCATCAAATATATATTCACCGGTAACTACTTCGCGATGCCCCTCTACATTTCCAACCAATCACGTTGCATTAAATTCTCCCCACTGTGTACTGCAACATGATTGGTTGGAAATGTAAAGGGACGTGGCGAAGTAGTTACCGGTGCATATATTTGATAAAAAATGTCGTTTCAATGTATTTTTATTGTAAATTACCTCTGAGGATGATTGCTATGCAATCGAAATGTACATAAAGTTTTAAATAAAAGAAAACAAGTAATTTGTGGTATAGAAGTTTTATTTATTTATGATAAACATTACGCCACAGTTGTTTTATACAGTTATTACTGGTAAGTTTAAAATGATAAAGAATTCCAGTATTTGTAATAAAGTTCCATAGTAAAATTAGGTTTTAATTAAAATAGTAATGGGTAAAACAGGGTGAGTTGATAATAATAATAATAATGACTCCCTCTATACCATTAAGATGACTTAGGAAAGACAGGGTAGAGCTGCCTTATTTTGGAAGTAAATAATTCTAGAAAAGTAATGTGGCTACCTCTATGCATCATCAACCCATTATTAACCTAGGTTTTATTGTAAGTACTCATTCTACATGCTGAGTCCTAACTGGATCTGAAAAACGTCCGTTTATTCAACTTTCATACATAAATAAAAGGAAAGTAGTAAAATAAAATTCAGTAATAGAATCATAAGTTGGAACCTACTATCATATATCTGTTTGACGCTTCTATTGAGTCACTGGATGGAAAAATTATTGAATAATAGAGTAACTGATACACACTCCAATATATGAATAGACATATATCATATATAATGCTCTAGGCCATGATTATCCCTCAGCAGGATTATTCCACTTGCAAGGTATCTGACTTTTATAATAGGAAGTTGACAATCTTTCTGTTATAGTTTCAACTACAATTTAAATATCACTTACAGTCCTAATAAAGAGTCAATCTATTAATTGAGCTTGTTGATTATTTATTGATGTAATTGAACATGAGCAAAAGCCTTTTCTACTTTTTTCTTTGGTGAAGTCTATTCCTTTGGTCGTTAATATTGCAGAAAGATTTATACTTTTCATAATAAATAGTAGAGTTTTAAACATTCATTTTATATTTTTACTATCCATATATTTCTTTTTTACTCTATTCTTTCATTTAATTGATACGCTCCTATTGTATTTATATTTTCAGATGAGATTAATGCGAAACATGAGTGAAAGTATTAAAGAAGATCGTTTCCCGCAGTTTGTATGTGATTTCATGAAAAATGCTTTTGTGAATGACCCATATCCTGAGTGGGTAGTAAATGCTCTAGCTGCTGTTAATGTCCATCTTGAAGAAAACACAAAAAGGAAAGAAACATTATCAGGAAACTCTAGTCCCAACAAAGCAGATGAGGAATTAAGAAATCAACGGCTTAAAGTTGATCATGAGCCATCTTGAAAAATAATTGTGTATCTGTAAACTATATTTGTATTTATTTATACAAAAAACAAGTTTTATATACATATTGATTCCTTTATTTTATTAAAAAAATACCCTTTTTTGTTTTCAGTGACCATAAGTGAAAAATTTTTTTAAATAAACTATAGACATTTATCATTTTAAGAATTTATTAATGAAATGAAATATATCATATTACTCCATTAATACAGAATTAATAGGAGTTGAATAATTTTATGATTAAAGTTAGATTGTATGTAATAACTTGAGCGAAGTAATGTTATAAACTGTGATATAATAATGGTATCCTTCATTTGATTTAATTTCAATTATAATTTTTTTAAAAAAGAAACCATTTAACAGGTTAAACAAGTGATCTGATTGAAGTGAGACTGCAGCTTTGATTCTTGCTTAACATCAGTTTCACAATTTGCCACAAGACAATATTTTACAATATGCTGAAAATATTTGTGCTGCCTGAATACCTGGGACTTTAATTTCATATTAGTGGAGTCAAAAAATGTTTCGACTAGCAAGTTCTCAGCATATCTGAATAATATAGAGAATTTGTTTTGTAAAGCTAATCTGAAATTAGTTTTAGGAGATAAAATTTTCATGATATTACACTTCTATATTGTTACAAGAGATATATTTTTTTAACAATTTGTTAACATCGAAAGACTTTTTTAATGTTTCAAAGTTTTTCTTTATATTTTAACAAATAATACATCTTTTAAATCATTTTTAATATTTTGAAAACTGCTTGTCTCTTGAATTATAGCCAATCAGAAATTTATCAAAATGGTAGAGCTATTAAAAATTGCCTTTAAACAATTTGGAAAAATATAATTATAAAGTAATACTGTTTTGTGTCATGTATTTTTAAAATAAACAAAAGAAATGTATTTCTAAAAAGCAAAGTTTGCTTAAAAGTAGAAGTATATCAAAAAAGCATTTGCAAATTTATCAAAAAATCGGGGGAGTAGAATAAAACATGATCGTTATTTTACTTCATGCTTTTGTTTGAAAAATGTTTGTAAAACTATAATATAACAGATTCTATTAAACTAGTTGTCGCTTATAACAAACTTTGTTTTGAAGTTAGATCACGTTATCTGCTAGCCACGTAAACAGGTGTCGCACAGCCCTCACCAGAGGATACTTACATGGTCGCATATAGGGGAAAACCGGGTAATGACGAACAGAGGGTAATGCCGAACACGTTTATATTCACTTTAGGTAGCGTAGTTTCTAACCTCCGTAAGGTGCTGCCGCCTAACAGATACAACATGAAGTAGCTGCAGGAACTATATCTTTCTGCCAGTTCATCTAGGAGAGTTGTTGACAAAAGTTGTTTTTTTATGTTTTTGATCTTAGAACCTTACCTCAAGTTTTAAGGTATGTATCAATTATTATTTACAGTAGATGTTCTATAATACGTCCATAAATTAGTAATAGCATATAGAATAAGGATACACTATCTGTTTTATGGTATAGGCAATAGTTTTTGAATTTCGTATTTTCAAACATGAAAGGTTAGTTTTGGGTAATGGCGAACGCTGTTCGGTATTCCCCGCCATGTGTTCGGTATTCCCCGCTCTATAAAGCTAACTTTTTCTTACAATACTGCACAGGCATTTCGTTGTTTCAGATGCCAAGTAACCGCCAAAGAACAACTGATAAAGCTAAATGGAGTAAGGAGGCACTAGAGGCGGCCATTATATGTATAAAAAATGGAACATCAATTAGACAAGCGTCAAAGTTGCATAGAATTCCTGTGACAACTTTATTTGATAGAATAAAGAAGCCCAGTTTAGAACCTCCGTCTCTTGGACGACACTCCACATTCACTCCTGGACAGGAAAGTGAATTTTCTCTACACATCATTCGGCTTTCCAAAATGTTTTATGGATTAACGCCAAAAGACATTCGACGTGCTGCCTTCACATTTGCAGAAAGTAATCAAATAAAACATTCTTTAAACAAAGATAAAAAAACCGCTGGTAAAGACTGGTTTTATGGTTTTCTTAGAAGAAATCGGAAACTAGCTATTCGAAAACCAGAAGCAACCAGCATAAATAGAATTCTAGGATTTAACCGACATGAAGTTGGGATATTCTTTGCTAATTTGGAAGAAGTTATGGTAAAGTACAAATTTGAGCCTACAGAAATATGGAACATGGATGAAACGGGTATTTCTACTGTACAAGACAATGGTGTCGTTGTAGCAGAGAAGGGACAAAAAAGAGTAGGGACAGTGACAA
This sequence comes from Prosapia bicincta, assembly GCA_036971475.1. Lineage (NCBI taxonomy): Eukaryota > Metazoa > Arthropoda > Insecta > Hemiptera > Cercopidae > Prosapia > Prosapia bicincta. The sequence goes on from JBAIZL010000001.1 coordinate 37,242,078, forward strand.
GCTGGGCGCGTGGGAAAACAATCACAGTTTTATGTTGCATGGGTGCAGCTGGCCAGTTTGTACCTCCGATGTTTATTTTTCCCCGAACAAGAATGACCCCTTTATTAGAGAAGATGGGCCTCCTGGTGCGGTTTACAGCTGTTCAAAGTCAGGTTGGACAAATGAAGACATCTTTATAGAATGGGTAAATCATTTCACGAAACATGTGAAGCCTTCTAAAGAGAAGCCAGTGTTACTAATTATGGACAATCATTCTTCTCATTGCACCTTACAGGCCTTTGATATGTGGCGAAAAAATGGTATTGTAGTTGTATCCATACCCCCTCACATATCACACCGTCTGCAACCCTTGGATGTGACCTATTACTCGTCACTAAAAGCAGCCTACAATAAGGAATGTGACATTTACATGTAAACAAAACGGTTTGAAAAGATCACACCTTACGACGTTGCTGGTCTTTTTTCGAAGGCTTATGGTTCAGTGACTACAGTCTCAAAAGGCATTACTGGATTTGCAAACACAGGAATCTACCCTTTCAATCCAAATATATTTACTGATGAAGATTTTCTTGTAGAAGATACCTGCTTTCAACATCAACAACAATCCAATGATACTGTAACTGATGTAACCTTATCTCCTGTTATTAACGAGGCTTCAGTGTCCCCTGGAACATCCTTTCAAGAGATTTTACCAATACCTACAACCAGCAAAGCAAATCAAGCAGATCCTCCAAAGAAAAAAATAGGTAGGCCAAAACAGCGATCGGAAATACTGTCTTCTACACCAATGAAATGTTCTCTTGAAGTAAAACGCCAAAAAAAATTACAAAAAAATAAAAAAACTAAAAATCAATGTAAAAACGTCCGAAAATAATAAAATTAGGAAGGAGAAAAAAGAGCCACAAGAATATCGTAAGGGTAACAATAAAAGGAAAGGCAAAACATTAGTGAAAGTTACAAAAAAAGCAAAGAGAAATCTACTGAAAGAATTTGAATCAACATCCGAAGAAGATATGAGTGAAATTGACTTGTGTGATGATAATGAGTTAGATGACATTGAGACAAACCAAGAGAAATGTTTTGTCTGTGATGAATATGGCCAAGATCAGGAGATGTGGTATCGGTGCACTGGATGTGGGATGTGGGTGCATGCTGAATGCTCTGGCTGGGACTTCCCAGAAGGGTACATGTGTGACATTTGTATAAAAAAATAATTGGCTTGTCCTAAAAGCCTCATAACAAATTGATGTGAATGTCAAGACCTTGAACGAATGTAAAATGATAGACTTATGAAATAAAAGACTTATGATGGATTTTTCTTTAGAATAGTTTAAAAGAACTTTTATATGTATGTGTTTGTTTTATTACAAACTTTCTAAAATATTATTATTTTTTTAAATAGATGTGTTATTATAATTTTTCAACTTTCATCAACCATATGTTTTATTCATCTTTGTTCTATATTTGATTGTGTTTTTATATTATTATTTACATGTTTCCTTTTACTATAATATATACGTATTTTTTTACTAATGTATGTAATAAACTGTTAAAAATTATTTGGTTTTGTGTTATTATCAGATTTCCTATGTTATTTATATGGGGAATAGCGTGTTCGCCATTACCCGACAAGAAGGGCAATACCGAACATTCTTAGGTTTTATTTAACTTTTTTTTTAAAAATATGTGCAAATGATAAACATTAAATACATTATTTATTTTGAAACACACACCATATATTTTATTTACGATTAATTTAAATTACATTCGGGAAGACTATTGGAGTCTGACAAAAATAATTCCTTAAGTGTTCGCCATTCCCCTACTCTCCCCTACATTCTGTCATGTGGTGCCCTTCTCTCTCTCTCTCTCTCTCTCTCTCTCTCTCTATATATATATATATATATATATATATATATATATATATATATATATATATATATATATATATTCAATATTCATTAAAAGTATTCTTGTTTTTGAAATATTTTAAATTTATTAACTATATTACAAGAAAACATATCACCATATTTAATATATTAATATATATATATATATATATATATATATATATATATATAACATAGGGTAAACTCATGTTTAAACCAAAATAAAAAACTTAAAAGTTTTAAATAAAAATTTTCGAAATTGGTAAATCTTGTAATGGTGCTTTTATGTCAAAGGCTTGCATAGAAGAAGGCTACGCTTAGGGTTGGACAGCAACTTTTAACGCTTAACATTGCACAATCCTCTTCCCGCATATTGGTCAGCTGGTGTATTTCAAGTTACCCTATTCAATATAATGGACTGTGGAAACCTCATACTTCTACCAATTATTCCTGTACATATTTATTATTAATAATCTAATTCACAATTTTTTTTTATTAATCTTTAAACAACTGGACCGATTTGTTTTCTGAATGTTGTTGTAATATTAATATTTTTTTACTGATTAAAATAATGTTACAATATATATTATACCTTTTGGAATCGTTGGGGTCTGCTCAGCAATGACAAGGATTACTAAAGCTGTCTTACTATTTGGTCTAATTTCAGTAAATGTCTGAAGTTTCTGTTGTATACCTGATTATCAGCTACATTTTATTGTTGTGTTCAGAAAGTCTCTGAAACGGGATAGCATTTGGTTTTTTAATACATTTTTTAAAATAATTACAGTAAATCTTTGTTTAACTGTCACTCTTTAAACTGTCAGTTTCTGTTAACCGTCATTGCTGTAATAACACAATAATACTGTAATAACAAAGTTCTTTAACACTTTAGCTGCAGGGTTGAAACAAATGAACTGACGCCGACGACCAGTAGGCTGAACCGAATACCATCGGGCCACTAGTCCCGAGATTGTTGTCTATTAACATTTTATTTTTATTAGTACTACTAAACTGGTGTTGCTACTTTTGGAAAAATGAATGCATTGTATTAAACAACAAGCTTTACACTACTTACAGATATAATTACGATGGTTTTTCTTTGATAGATAAACACTGACGGCTTTAAAAATATGATGATATTCTAAGAGCTTTTTGTCTGGAGTTATGGGCCGACTCATTTATTTGTTAACAATTTTAGTGAAGTTGAGTTGATTATTACAACCGAAAAGATGGTTCACTAAAAGAAGTTTACCGTTATATACTTTAACAATAAAATAAATCATTTTTAATGACGTATTATACTGATTTTCATTATTGTTTTCAAAAGAATACCTGAAAAACCTAAAACAGGTATTGTTCATTTTACAAAACCTAAAAAATAAGTCTGAAATATTGACTAAATATTTAGTTGTAAAATAATTCCTAAAAAACGGACTTGTTTTAAGTTTAGTACAAACATTCATACACTTAGATAAACTCACCTTACTAGGAAGTAAATTATAACGTTAATTCCTTAAGAAGTAAATTATTTGGTTTTAAAACTTTTACTTATTATGAATCATGGATAGTATGTATCAGACCTGAAGCATTACTTATAAGAGAGAGCATCTGTTTACACTTCTGTTCTATATACAAAATATTTCTAAACTCACAAATCAATGACATGTGACACATTAACATGTCTTAGCGATAAGCGACAAAACACTTTTATCGCCAGTCAGCTTATTATGTCGGTAACCGGAACATGAAATTGTAGTTTTGTTGCTTATTGTTTACAGAAAACACAAAAAATATTAAAACATTGCTGCACAGATAAAAAAACTATAATTAAATCAATTACAACGTTGGGCTAGTTGGTTTGACAGAGTTTATTTATGTATCTTTTACGCTATGAAAAATCTAGGTCAGGCAAATTGGCCCGACACATGTTTTTATAAATATTATGATGAAAAACGTATTTTCGTGCTTAGATTTGATAGGGGAACAAAGAATAAATATACATTATTTAAAAATATACTTAAAATATTTTGGCAATTCTCTGGGAAAACGCCTATATTGTGGCCAGCAGCTAAGTATTAAGGTGCAGTAACATGTTCGTTTTGTTAAGGTACATGAACTATTTTATCTGTAAGTTTACATTATTTTGCCACATTTGTAACTACTGTGCAGATCTTTTTATCATGTAATAAATACTTTTATTTGCTATTACAATCATGTTTAATTTCTTTTTGCTCCGAAATATATTACAATACTGTGAGAGTGATATCTGTCTATAATATAATTGATTGAGGTTAAGTTTTGGAGGAATAATACAGTGTTTCTGGTATCCGTCTATTCGTTCAACCGTCATGACCACAATCCCAGCGATGACGGTTAATCGTGTTTTTACTGTACATCTTATAATTAAAATAAACATTTGCTTGCATTTTTTTTTTTTTTATGTGGGGAGTGACGTTGATCACCTGCTCGTGGTCCCTGCGTAATCTAAACGATCAACAATAGTTGCACCTAAAACGCGCTACACCAGTTTTATTATGAGGAGAAATCGAAAGAACCTAGACAAAAAAATAAATGGTCCTTATCAGGACCAAAAAGACGAAGAGCTTCGCGTCATTTCTTGGAATGCCGGCGGCTTGAATAATTCAAAATTTTTAGAGTTCAAACACACGATCACTAGATCGGACGCAGATTTTTTTTATATATATGAAGCAGGCCTCGCTACGGAGGCCAAAGAATTTTATCAAGTATATGGTTACACCATACACATACTTCCTAGAGCACGTTAAGTAGCATCAGGAATAGTTACCGGAATCAAGAACAGCCTGGTAGCGTGGTGCATACTATGGAAAACTTGGACCTCCTTGAAGCAGTAAAAGCCGAAGTCTGGAAAGGGAAACAACACTACAGCGTATATCGGGTATACAACCCACCTAACAACCGTCTTGATATCGAGGGCGTTCTGGGTGACATTCTACCAAACACTCCAGTTCTTGGAGACTTCAATGCTCCCTCCAGAAGATGGGGATACGTCAGGTTAGATCAACGACTGTGGGTCAAATCATTGAGAACTTTGTAGATAAAAACAGCCTAGAAGTGCTGCACACCCCACCGACCTTCCTCTCATACACTGGTTACCTCTCACACCCAGACCTCTGCATAATTCACCCGAATTTAACCAGTTCAACATATCTTAAACTTCTGGATGATGCTGCCGGCTGTGGACACCGGGCTCTTTTTCTAAGCATCAAAGTGAAGCAGACACCATACTCCAATTCAAGACTGCCAAGGTGGAACTTTCAAAAGGGGAAATGGAAGAGGTATAAAGCATTAACTGACGAAGCCATTACTTCAGATCTCATAATACGGAACTGTCCAGAAGATACAGCCCGACTGTTTAATTTATCTATTTTAAAATGTGCCAACCAATGTATCCCTAGAGGTCAAACAAAAGGCTACAAGCCGTATTGGAACAAGATGCTTGCTTCATTGAAGAGACCTCGCAACACAGCCAGAAGGAATGCTGAAGCAAGGGGACAACTCATCGACTGCATCGCTCTGAGACAGAAACAAGCTCTGTTGCAAAAAGAAATAAAACACCAGAAGAGAAATGTTTATAAATCGTTTGTAAAAAACATGGACTTTCGGAAGGATGGTCCAAAGGCGCATAAATTTGTTTCATCTCTCAACAATAAACAAACCCAACGACAAACGCAGCCCTTTTCGTACGGCACAAAAACACTAACGGACAAAAGAGACATCGCTAATGCAGTATGTTCACACTACGCCCAGATTAGTCAAATAACAGTTGAAAGATTTGTCAAAAAGCAACTCATTAAAAACCGCCACCATACTGCCTCGAGGAAAGTCCTAAAAAAATATTTAACGACCACTTCTCTCTTGCCGAACTAAAGGTGGCTGCCACCTCACTCAAGTGCAAAAAAGCTGCCGGCTCAGACGGAATATACACAGAATTCCTTACCAACCTTGGTCAAAATGCAAAGCAGACGCTCCTACAAATAATTAATTTGACTTGGACATCGCACGTTCCGGATCAATGGAGAAAAAGTAACATCGTCCCTCTCTTGAAAAAAGGAAAACCAGCAGGACAAGTTGAAAGCTACCGACCAATTGCCCTTATGAGTATCACAATGTAAACTTGCAGAACGGTTAATCCTACATAGATTAAAAGCCTTTTTGGATAGCCATCAAATTATCAGCAACGGGCAAGCCGGTTTCCGCCCGAATATGAGTACCGTAGACCAAATAATGAAGTTTGTACAGAACGTTAAGAACGGTTTTAATTCCCGTCAATCCACGCTTGCAGTATTGGTGGATTTCCAAACCGCGTATGACAAAGTATGGAAGAAGATGTTAATTCATAAACTAATAAGTTACGGCGTGTCTGGCAATTTACTGAGGTGGATCAAATCCTTCTTATCCCAAAGACATATCCGGGTTCAGTTAAACGGATCTTCCTCAAGGTACCGAATCCAGAGGGACGGGCTGTCACAAGGGGCCGTGCTTAGCTGTGCATTATTCAACGTTATGATCAACGATATCATAGCTACTGTTACTGCAGTGCCAGGCGTAAATGCCCTCCTTTACGCTGACAACCTCCTTCTATGGGCTACAAGCAGTAAAATTGCCGGGCTTGAAGAAGCACTCAATACCTCATTGATTAAACTTCATCAGTGGGCGGAAAAAAATGCAATGACCGTAAGCACTAACAAAACCGTTTTTCAGCTGTTCAACCTCTCCACTAAAATAAATACCAGACCTGCTCTTCAATACAATGGCATCTTTTTAAAAGAAGAAACCCTTACTACCTACCTGGGAATACAACTAGTCAAAAATCTATCGTGGAAGCAACACGTTGAAGACGCTGCTTGCAAAGGTTTTAAAAGATCTCGGATTCTGAAGAAACTGACGGCAACCAAGTGGGGTGCAAGTCAAGACGTACTAAGCACTGTATACAAATCTTACGTCAGACCTGTTATGGAATACGGAAGTAAAATTTTCGGAACAGCATGCAACAACACCTTTTCAAAGCTCGACAAAGTCCAAAATGCTGCCTTGCGAACAATAACAGGAGCAGTCAAATCTACACCTATTAACGCTATGGAATTACAAGCTGAAATTGAACCACTGCAATGCCGAAGAGATAAAACTGCTTGAAATTTTGGGAAAGAAACAAACTAGCTCACTCCCGCTTTTGGTCTAACTATCGACCTGCTCACCCCAGATTAAAAACGCAGCAAACACCGATTGCGCACGCACTAGCCCTAGCAGAGAAGTATAACATCAACACAGGAGAACCTCTACTTTCTCAAGTGTCCTTTCAAATTCACCCCAAGTTACCTTGTGCTAGCATCAACCTTCTGGGCCTGGACTCGACAAAACGAAACTCTCATATTGCTGAACTTAGGAAAGCCTTTTACCAAACTATCCATAGTCTGTACCCCCAAAACCATTGGCTGCATATATTTACAGACGGATCATCGCTACCACAAAACGGCAAAACCGGTGCAGGCTTCCATTGCTCTCTATTTGAGGGCTCCATCGCTGTCGGAACTCCCAGTAGCAACTTTGAGGGCGAAGTCGCAGCAGTAAAAGAAGCATGCATCAAACTTATTCAGTTAGAAAACAAAAAAAATGTAGCCTTCCTGATAGACTCACAACCCACCATAGTTGCTTTATCACAAAACTCACCTACGGATAGCAATCTCACATTAGAAACACAAGAAATCCTGAATAAATTTATTACAAACGGCTGGAACATCAAACTACAATGGGTCCCTGGACATGTGGATGTGGCTGGGAACGAAAGGGCCGATTTCCTAGCCAAAAAGGGAACTACACTGTTACAACCGAAACTGAAAATGCCACTGTCAGTTGCCAAGGCTCTCATTGATTTGTCAGTAAAACACAAAATGGAAGCTGTGTACCAAGAGGCTGCCACCGGAAAAACCTGGGAGAAACTATCAAAATCCGGACCGGACTACTATCCTGACCGCTTCATAGCTGTTCCAGCGTTCCGCACCCTCACCGGACATGACCTCCTGCCTGCTCACCTCCACCGTATAGGTATCCTGGACAGCCCCGAGTGCCCTCTGTGCTCCTTCAATCTTTTTGATGCGGGCCATCTCCAAGCATGCCCTGGAGTGGAACATGTCAGACAACAGGTGGAAGGGCTCAAACCTGAGGAACAACTCTCTGTGATTTACTATTCAGCTCGTCACCAAATGGCAGAAATGCCAAGAGTGGGTGTTAGCTAGTAAGTAAGTGCATTTTTTATGTACAAAAATAAAATTATATTTTTCTATAACAAATATTTTGTAGATTTATAAAAAGTATAGAGTTATATTCTTTTATCCCTTGATTCCTATGAAAATAATATATCATCCATAGAAAACATGTGAAAAATCCTAGACAACAAAAACTAAGCTGAATTTCATAGGCGACACTATACAAAATTGTAGTAACAATGGCATTTTGTCACTTTATTTTATATCAGAGGCACCTCTGATATATTTTATTTGTATTTGTAGAAAGTAGGAACAAAGACAAACATTTATGATTTATTTTTGAAATTTAACAACATTTGACTGTTCATAAATATAGGAAGAAATATTTGCTGATTTCAAAAATCTTGTGGATTTTGCATTGATTTTTTCAAAACATCCCCGATTGTTGAGTAGTATCTGTTTTTGAATTAATTATTAAAATTCATGGTTTCCTTGGAAAATAAATTGTTATTAACGAAATTTGTTTTTCGTTCAGTAACTACTTTGGAGGCTAAGTAGTTTTTGATTACACTAATATGTCTACCTGATTACCTCCCTAGTAAAAAACAGTTATGAAATTAGTTTTTTTCTATGGTTTAAACATGAATATTTTTCAACGTTCAATGGAGAATATTGTAAATACCAAGAAATATTTTTTTTTTATTTATAAAAAAAGAAACAATTAATTCATCAATGTCATATGACAAGATCATACAAATATTGAACGATTTCCTCAGCGTTTTTGTGTATTGGTTTATGGTCCACTTGATTTACAAGTTGCTGATGGAACCTCTTCTTTATCCCTTTCACCCTTTTGTCTTCAGCATCCATGGTTGGATTTTTCTACATCTAACTTCCAGGGTTAGACTTCTTTCTCTTCCTCACCAACAGGTTAAGTACATGATGCCTCCAAAAATAGTACAAACACTCAAATAATTTGCTTGCTGAAACAAATATTAGACTAATTGTTTTTTTTGTATATATCTAAAGATTCATTTTTTTAGGAGATCTAAGTTTGGGGAGTTTTCAGGTGGAATTCCCAATTAAGATATAACCTTGGAAATGGAAAAGAGTAGTCATCATCGACAAAGTAAGAGGTTGTTATTATAGGTAAGAGGTAGTAAGATCAAAATATGTTAGAAGGGCAATAACACAAAATAAGAGAGATTTAGGAGCTAATCTAAAATAGTATTGTGCTTACAATCGGTAAAATAGAAAAAAATAATTAACCTATATGTATGGGGTAATCACTAAAAAAAGGTAAGAGATATTAATATAAATGAAGAACAATATAGGCTAGGTGTAGGGGATTGTTTAATCAAGTCATTTTTACAAAAAAGGTTTTCCTTTTAGCCTGTTACTGCGGCTAATAGCATTGTTGAAATTTATGCTAGAATAGCCCCACACTACTTTTTTCAGTAAGTTTGAATTTTTTAAAATATAACATTAAAATTATAATTTACTAGTTAGTTAAGATGCAATATTCATAAAACTAGTTTTTAAATGGCTTAGGGTAATTTATTGTGTAATCTATCTTTCAGTAGAAATTCCAGTATTTGTGATTCCCTCTTAAATTACAACCCACTTTGTGTTTTATGTCCTACATTTCAAAAATAACAAGTGAAAGGTATTCTTTTAAATAAACGATTTTGGTCTACCAAGCAAACTCTAGGCCTACAGTGGGCTACTTAGTAAAGAATACGGAAGAATCATATTTTGTCCCAGCAATCTCGTGTTCTAGTATTGGCACTGAACTAATAGCTATCAATGCAACAGTTGCTCATATTGTGAAGATTAGAATTATAAAGGTGTGCATATTTAATGACTCCAAGAGTGCACTATGATTTTTACAGTGGTACAAACTTAATGTTGCCACTATCAAGTGTAAGAAATATACCACCCTGGTAAGATTATCAAGGGATAATGAGATTTTGGTTCCAGTGGGTACCTGGGCATTGTAAAATTCAGGGAAATGATAATGCCAACGAAGTTACTAGAACAGCTGTTAACTTGATTCCTGTTCCACCCAGAAGACTCGCTTGAAGTGGCTGTTTGACCAGGTTTTGTGTAAGCCTAAGACATAAATGGACGTAACAGTGAAGCAATGAGACAAGTGGTTGTTAACTGTGTGGTTGTACTCTGATATTAAATCTACAAAAATGCACACTGATCCATCTCAACCTTTGCATAATGAGCAAGAGCAGGCCATATCGTTACCCAGTCCTCCCTTATCGATTTGGACTCTCTGAGTCGCCTCTATGTCTGGTGTGTCAGATATAACAGGAGACATTTTTGTATGTCCTTCTTCAGTGTCTGGAAAGAATTGAAGCTAGAGAGGATTGAAGATTTTACTTCAATCGGATTGTACACTTCGGCAGATCTGTTAAGTCCTGGATACTGAAGTTGGCTATTTGTGTGTATGAGACACATCGTGCGGTTAGCATTACTTTGATTCTAGATGAAGGCACCAAGAAGTAAAGTAAAAAGTTTTATAATAATTGTAATTATTTTAATGAATAATAAATGTATAAACATTAATAATTGATCTGTAACTTCCTTTCAAGATAATCAACTAAAACAAAAAAGTTTGAATTGAATAGCAAAAATGTTGGACAATCTTGAAACTTTACTTGATCAAAAGACACAAGTTAACTATCATTGCTTCATAATAGAGTTGGTAGAAAGGTATTACAAATAAAAACACAAAGGGAGGTCCAGCAGATGGATTACCTTTGGTCATCAATCCACAAAAAGGGACTTACAATAGTGACTGGTATTATAGTCAATGTGCTAAAATTAATTCGATGAAAAATGAAAAGTTATGAATAATTTGAGGACATTAAGACGGTGCATTTTTGTAAGTTTAAATAAAATGGTTTTGATTAAAATAAAAATAACTGCACATGCATCTGTTTATTTTGTGTAGATTTTCCCATTTAAATATGCTAAAATACATGCAATGTAGCTTGACAAAAGCTAAAATTTTTTTTTCTTATTTACTTACCAAAATGAAGAAATATAAAGATAAAATGTTGTAACAAGCCATAAAAACCATGTGGTAGCCATTTTAAAATCGTGGTAGGGATCCCTACCATGCGCATCTGGGGAAGTCTGCACAGGTTTGTACTAAATAAGGTCAGTTTTCCATTGTAAATATATATTATGATAAGATTAGTAATTTTTTTCTGTATTTATATTAAACAATTGGTATTAATGAATGAGACATGAAAAAAATAAGCCAAAGTCAATTATATATATATATATATATATATATATATATATATATATATATATATATATATATATATATATATACAGCCCCACAAACCCACCCGAATAAGTTGAATAGTTGTGATTAATTACTGTGGTGGTCATCAAAACACTTTGGAACACTTAGTCCTGGCTGTCCTTTACATTCCACACACTGCCATACAACAAGTTTTTGAATATTAAACGAATGACAAACACAGCACCTTTTAGCTACAGTACTTTTTCTCAGTTATTTTGAAGTTACGTGCAGGACACATCTGAGCTTCTGGAGGTGGTAGGGCGAGAAGCAGAGAATCAACCAATGACAGATGAAAATCATACATTTTCATTCTTTTCCCGTTGGTTGAAACTTGCACTTCGTTGAAAAGATAGTGAGCGTTGTTCATAACCATTTGGAGCATGTAAAAAAAATTTGTTCATACCAAAGTAATATTTTACGTTCAGATGGATAGTAGCTCATCATCTAGTTGCTAGGGGTAATTATCGCGGGATATTTGGTCGAGAATTACCCCTACTAGGTCCAGGCAAATCAATATTCATCACTAAAATATTTTTAAAAACACTATACCTCAAACAACAAAACGAATAAAAACCGGAGACAAAAATGAACATGTGTAAAATGTCAAAGATACTTCTCGAGGAACGACAAAGACAAAATTCACTTCTACCACGTGCTAGAAGCACACTGAGCCAATGAATCACCAATGGACAGATGTTAGGGATCCCTACCACCCGCAGTCAACGTGTTAACAGGATTTGGCATACATAAATCAAATGATATTCATTTGCTTAAAAACAGCGGTTGATGATATAATTTGAAATCTATATTTAATTACTCAAAATTTTATTGATACAAAAAATTTTTTTTCTTACTACTTGACTCTTATAAACATTTCAAACAATACCTAAACATTTCTCTAAAATTTTTAGCTCACATTTTAAATGATAACATCTAAATCATTTGTTATTCTGAATATGCAGACATAGAAAGCAAAAAAAATAATCCATTTACTCAGGTTACAATCATTTATATTGCAGGAATATCACACATGAATCTTGCATATGGTATTCAATACTGAAAACTAAACATTAAAAAACTAAGACCAAGTGTTGTATCCACTCTGTTTTTATAATACTAATATGTTTGCAAAAAAGTATCAAAGTTAAAATTTAACAATTACTTTTTTTCTTTTTAGACAAGAGTGCCATATACTAAAATATCAGAATCCCTCCAAGCTTGCTCAGGTGTTTTTCTTCTAATGTTTATAGGCCTAGAATAATATATAATGTATATTTGTATATGAAATTAAGCAATATTTATTTAATGATCACTAATTTTGAATTAAATTTTTCTTTATTAGGACCAAATAATTTTTACCAAATTCCAAATTTGTTTTTTAATAATGAACACAAAAGAATAAAACTAGAATTGTATTTTAAAATGAGGAAGAAAAAGAAATAAAACAATGCTGGTGGTTGAGTTGGTATTTTGATTCATTGATTAAGTCTTGATTGTAGGTTATTTTTTTTTTATTAACCTAATTTTTTATAAAGATTCTTTAGAATCAATTTTACTAAAGTATATAAATATCTTAATGATTTATTTTTTCTAGCCTGGTAAATAAAGTTGAATTCAGTAAAGAATGACAAAAGAAAGACAAAGTAGCAAGGTAGTAAGTAAATTTACAGAAAGTCAAAAGGAAAACAATAGCTCTAATCATAATGTCAAGTTTATTCTTCCTCCCCAAAATGAATTTTCTTCAGATGAAACAATTTCAAATAATTCTATTAAAAAAGATATTACAAATATAATTGAAACTCTTGGTAATAACATGAAACAAGAACCTGGAAGCCTTAACTATAATGAAGATACAATCACATATGATTCCAGTCTTCATTCTGAAAATAATCTCACTAATCATAACAAAACACCAACAGAATCTGCTGATAAAATTAAAAATGATAATTACAAAAAAAGAACTCATAAGACTAAAGAGCAAAATGTGCAATATAATAAAGAAGAATATTTATGTAATAAAGAAGATAATACTTTAACAGAATCATCAGATTTGATTTCAATACCTCAAGAGCTATTAGAGGATGAAAATAAATATTTTCCACCACCTATTTGCAAGGGTTGTCAAGGACAGATATACCCTACTTCATGTTTAAATAAAAGTTGTAATCTTCCTTTCCAGTGTGGCAAGAATAGGAATTGTACGTGCTATTCTTACAACAAGATTCAAAGACCATTATCTCAGTTCTGTCATTTAGATGCCCCAGAATTTCATTTCACTGATCCTATTTATAAATATCATAAAAATTGTAGTTCTTCATTAGGAAGAAATGTTGACAATTACAATTGGAACCAATCCAGGTAAAAGTGATTAAATATGATTATGTTAAACTTTTAATGAATAAGGAAAATTCACGAAAGGAGATTTTTTATAAGAAGTAGACTGACTTAGAATAATTAAATTATTTATTCTCACAGAAATTCCTCAAAGCACAAGAACATATAAAGGTTTTTACTAGACTTGTAAATGAGACCCTGATGATTTGCATTGTTATTTTGATAGTCTTTTTGTGTTGTGGTGCAAAGTTTTTGTAATTTTCTGTTATTGTTTCACCAGTAAATACAAATTAATTAAAAACCTATGGCCTGTCATTTTTGGTTAAAATGTTTTTAATTCCTACAATAATTGCTTGAGGAGTATGCCAATCTGACAATACTTGATAGGTATTCAAAGTTATTCGTTTTAACTTTATTTAATATAGGAATATACAGCAACTCTATTAGTCTCTATTAGAGTTCTTCAGTTAGCTACTATACAATTTCAGAGCATGACTAAATAATTATGAAATATGCATATACATATATATATATATATATATGAAATATATATATACATATATGAAGTTATTATTATTACTTGTAAATAATTTTTCTACCACTAAGTGCAATAATTTTACCTAATGTGATGAGGCACCTTTTGGTCACTTGACCATTGTCTAATCACTGAATTAATTTTCTCTATTTTTATGGTGTGGATGTTTGGTCCGTGATGTTGGTATTTGTTGACATAATACATCTGATGTATGACGTCAACAAATACCAACATATTAAATAAAAACAACCTCTTACCACAAATTCAACAATTTTTATTTTAACCTTATGTACATTTTGATTAGAAAGTAATCATCTTCAGAGGTATTTTACAAATGACTAACTTACAGCTAAACCTATGCATATTAATAAGCAACGGAAACTCCTTGGCCACGCTCACTACACTATCCGACCAATCATGTTGCGAGTAACAACTAGGTCTGGTCCAACAGAAGGCGTTACCATTACATTATTTTTGAATTTTTACACTAATTATTAAGTTTACACATTTAACAAATAAAACTATTAACTATCTCTTAGCTAATAAATACAATTGAGAATTCGGGATAGGCCCTTTGTCAGAATTTAATAATTTATTAGTTTCATATTTATTAATAATCATGCTTTTGAAACAATTTAACATATTTTTTGATTTGACCAACATCACGGTCCGAACATCCACACTAGAAAAATAGAGAAAATTAATTCAGTGATTTGACAATGGTCAAGTGACCGAAAGGTGCCTTATCACATAAGGTAAAATTATTGCACTTAGTGGTAGTAAAAATTATTATATATTAAAAATTAATATATATAGACATAAACAGACTTGTCCAATTTTCCTCAATGGGCTTCCCCTTGAATAACAGGCATTTTAGGCCAATCAGAAATGCTTGTTAAATATTTGAAATTGTTTAAATATTTGAATGTTCTGCCAACAGTTATTGCTTTTGAATTTTGTCTGTTACCTACTTAGTTGTTACACCCTACGTTTATGAGTAATTTGACTCCTCAGTTGTTAAACCTTCCTTTACAATTGCTTACAAAATTAGTTTTGAAACTAGATATTAAGTCTTTATTTTTCCAGCAACCCTTAGACTGATTTACAACAATAAACTGACATTACTTTAATTATTAACTTTTTAACTTCTATTTCAAAATAATAATTACTACTTTTTATAATATGCCTCATTCTTAAATAAATAAAAAAAATATACATATATACACACATATAAATATACATACACACACACACACACACACACACACACATATATATATATATATATATATATATATATATATATATATATATATGTGTGTGTGTGTGTGTGTGTGTGTGTGTGTGTGTGTGTGTGTGTGTGTGTGTGTGTGTGTGTGTGTGTGTGTGTGTGTGTGTGTGTGTGTGTGTGTGTGTGTGTGTGTGTGTGTGTATGTGTGTGTGTTTGTGTGTGTGTGTGTGTGTGTTTGTGTGTGTGTGTGTTTGTGTGTGTGTGTGTGTGTATACATGTACATTATTTTTTATTTTATAGATTTATAAAATTAAAGGTTTTTTGTGTTTTAGGTATCATAACAGTCATGAGTATTTAAGGGCTAGGAATTATCCTAAAAGTTGTAAGTTTTAATCATGTTTTATAATTATAGTTTTTAATTTTTGCATCTCAAATACTACAAATACAGTAAAATTTAAAAATGAATAAATGTTGTAAGTAAAATAATCTAAATCATTGGATTGTAGAAATTATTACTATATATTTCTATGTGTAGATCCATTTTAAACCTTTAAGTTTCAATTGGCTATTTTTTAAAATATTCTTATATATTACAGCTACTAATGCCTACAGTTAAACTTTTTTATATGAATATAATTTTTTTTATTAGTTACAAAATGACAGTCTGCCCTCTTGTGAGGAGACTAGGACAACATGTATTGTATAGTATTGATATTTTTTTTAACACAATTTTAATGTACTGATATTTATTGAACAAAAACAGTAAAACAATAAAACTACAATTAATACATAAATTTGTAATTAATTTTATGCATGATTAGTTGCAAAACTAGTCTGACTCAAAAGGTCACACTATATGTTGCACAGAAGATTTGGGGGTTTGAAGTAAAATTTATCTTTTGACAATTAGATGATTTATACTGTCAAAGCTTACACTCGGTAATATGTTTGACTTACATGTCCATAATAGAACTTCTTGTCTTCTCTCTCCAGGGGATAGACCAACACCAAGTTTCAAATATGAAACACAGTAAAAATTTTAATTTCCACAATAGTAAAATTATAGGAATGCTTGTTTTGTATTCTTTTAGATATAGTTTTGTTTCATCAACAATAAGGATACTTCAGCAGTAAAAAAAAACAAAAGGTGAATAATTATAACATAACTCATACTTTTCATACTCATATTTTTCATACTTTTAAAATTCTTTTCTATCACATTACCACTTACTTGGAAGTACTTTCTCACTGTTCTGGAAATCTGTTGACCACTCATAATCATTATTTTAAAAAAATACATAAAGGTACCCTTATTTAGTCACTCTTGATATTCCTTTAGATGATCATGATTGTGATTCATTACTTTCATTGAAACCTTTTAAAGTTATATCGCATATCGGTGTGACTTAAATAAGCTCAAGAACAATTTTACACCATTGCTAGAACAGGATGAAAGCATTTTTGATGTATACTGTTTTCATTTACTTTGTTTTATTTATATTGTGTGGTAAAAACATTTTTACCCTTATTAACACTTACATTATGCTATTTGAGTGCAAATCCTTCTACATATTACTAATTAGTCTGGTTTGGAAAAACAACTTCAGTCTCTTTGTTGATCCTAAATACTTTCAAATTCTGTTCTTTACAATGTATTTTTTTCTGTTTTAATAATACAGAATAATTTGTAATAAAATTAAAATATTGATTATATAGTGGAATAATTGTTACTTGCTCAAGTAAATTATTAAACACATGTTTAGTATCTTTATGATTTCCCAAAATGTAGTCCAAACATCTAATGCATCCAGTTGTAAAAAAAAACACAATCTAACCACAATTACAGGTTAAATGCTAAAGCCCTGGTCTGTACACTATTTTTTGCATTTTTGTTTAATATAGTCATTAACTGTGTTTTGTATATTGTAATATTGGCTGTTAATGAGTTGGTTAGAATATCTATTTCTGGGTGTTAGATGTTAATTGGTCTTTAATTCTTTGTTATTGTCATTGATTACCATTGATATTTCTTTTAGTTTATTAGCTTATGTACTTACGGTCTGAGTTGAGAATGGGACCATCTCTCGATAAGGCCAACGTCAACAAATATAAGTTAGTGTTATTATATGCAAGTTATAACTTATTTACAAGTGTTTTTAGTTATTAGCTTATGTCTAAAATCAGTATCTTGATGTTGAAGTGAGTGGTATGAATTGTTACAAATATAAGGGCAAGTAATAATGATGGCCTTTTTAAAGTTTAAAATGAGTGTTTTGGGGTGAAGCTTATGGATATTGAAAGGACACAAATAAAGATCAGTATAATAAAAAATGTCTAATGAAAGAGATTTTAGGTTCAATTTTGTATAGATATGAAACAGAAGTTTTGTGGTATGGCTCCTATATAAAGTGATGTCATCAATGTAATGGTACCAATACATAATTTTGGAAAAGTGGGCAATGTTTGAGAAAATCAAAACCTTTAATGTGTTGTAAGAAAATTTCACCAAGAATGTTTCTACTGAGTATAATTTTTAATTGAATTTAAGATAGTTCTTTTTTCAATAGGAGTTTGTTTGTATGACTGGAGAACATTGTTATGATTAAAACTGTTTTAAAATGATTAAAATTTCGGTTGGAGATATTTTTGGTTTATTAGCTGTATTGGTTTCTCTATATCAATTTAAAATAAATGTTGCTCGTAATCATCTTGAACCCACTAACTAAATTATAAGTAATTATTGCATAACTGAGTAAATACTTTTGAGCTTTTTTTTTTTTTTTTTTTTTAACTTGGGAGCGGGTTTGAATTGCCCGAAGCACTGCTACCTTAAGGTATATTGTACTTACCTCCCTGATCTAGTCAAATAACCCCTTCCCTCTTACCAGGTTTAGGAGTTTCCTGACTAGAGTTTTACCTTCAGCATCCACCAAAGCCGTTCCATCACCAAAGAGGTTGAAGCGCCTCTCAGCAAGTACTCCACATCTGTAAATAATGTGTGTGGCAGTCTCCTGTTCCTGCCCGCACAATCTGCACACTGGTTCATCCTTGTAGATACCCATTTTATGCAAATGTTTCCTTAGTCCACAGTGTCCCGTGAGTAGTCCTGTGGCTATCCTTAATTCCTGCCTAGATAGATAGATGAGACTCTTCTGCAGCCCCAAGGAAGGTCTCCTAAGGGTTAGCTTACTGTGTCTCATCCCTTCGGCCCTGATCCAGTGCTCACAGTGTCTTTCAGCCATCCACCTTCGCACTGTCATCCTGACCATGGATTTGGAAATACCCACCGCAGGTTCCGGTCCAATCAGGGGAGTCGAGGACCCCTCCCTGGCCAGCGCATCTGCGGCTTCATTTCCAAGTATTCCCCTATGCCCTGGCACCCAACCAATCTTGACTTGATTGTGCCTTGCCAGAGCTTGTAGGTTAATTAGGCACTCCCTGACTTTGGCCGAGGTGACCACGTGTCCGTTTAGTGCCTTAATTGCTGCCTGACTGTCGAAGAAAATAGCAATCCGGGCCCCATGTGTTTCCCTTCTCGCTATCTCTCCCAGACAGGCATTTATAGCATATACTTCGGCCTGAAAGACAGAGGTATGCCTCCCCAAGGAAAAAACTAGTTCTACCCTTGGGTTTTTACAATACACCCCCGCTCCAGTGCCGAAGTCCATCTTGGAGCCATCTGTGTACCAGATCTGAGCTCCCGATGTTAATGTCCCTGACCATTCCATCACAGTTTGGTGGACCTGGTCAGGTGCAAACATTCGAGTAATGTGGTCGCTGCCCATTTCCAAGACTGGTTCTTTGACCATGCACTCGATACTCATATGTCCCGAGACATCTGGGAGGTTAGCCCAGTTGCTCGAGTTGCGCAATCTCCATGCCGCTAGCCTCGCCTCTCCCCTAAGGACAAGCTCAAGGGGAGGGAGGTTAAGCATTACTTCCATTGCTGCACCTGGTGTAGTTGACATCGCTCCCAGTGTGCACAGACAGGCCAATCTCTGGATAGAGCTCAGTTTAGCTCTTGTCTGTGCCTGGTTGGCCTTTGTCCACCACACCAGAGCTCCATAGGTAATCATAGGTCTTATCACCCTCAGATACATCCAGTGCATCATTGATGGCTTCAGTCCCCATTTCTTACCCACCATTCTTCTCACAGTCATCAGTGCCCTTTTGGCCCTGTTAACTGTCCTCTCAAGATGTGGATTCCAGGTGAGTTTCCTGTCCAGAGTAACTCCCAGGTGCTTCACCTCCCCCACAAACTCAAGGTATTCACCAAACAAGCGGGGCATCCTGGTCGTCAGATCTTTTCGCTGTCTGGTGAAGTTAATGAGAGCAGTCTTTTTTGGATTTACCCTAAGGTTCTCCTTTTTACACCACTCTTCAATCAGTCGTAGAGGATTTCTGATTACCTCAAGGACTGTATCAGGGAATCTGCCCAGGATCAGGACAACTATGTCGTCCGCATATCCTAGACAGAAGTACCCCTGTTCATTCAGAAGTTCAATAAGGTTGTCAACCACTAGGCACCACAACAGAGGAGAGAGAACCCCCCCCCCCTGTGCACAGCCCAGACTTGTCTCCGCCCTTCTGACCTCCTCTGCCACCTCTACAGAAATGTTTCTGTTTGTTAACATGGAACTTATCCAACCACAAGTGGTTGCATCCACTCCATGACGTCTTGCACCACTTACCATCGTCTCCACTGAAGGGTTATTGAAAGCCCCTTCAATATCGAGGAAGGCACCTATGGCACAACCTTTCTTAGCGATCATTTGCTCAATCCTACCAACCACTTGATGGAGAGCTCCCTCGCAAGATTTCCCCGGTTGGTAAGCATACTGGTTCCAATGCAGTGGTTTGATAGCCAAAGCACCCCACCTAATATGCCTATCAACCAGTTTTTCAAGTCCCTTGAGAACAAAGGACATGAGTGTGATAGGTCTGTATCCTTTCCCTTCCGATTGGTTACCGGTGGGCTTAGGTATAAAGACCACCTTACTAGATTTCCAGGCTGCCGGCACATGCCCTAGAGCAATGCTTAGCCTGTATAATTTAGTAAGTACCAGCACCAGCATATCCATTCCCTGCTGCAGCAGCACAGGATAGATCCCATCTGGACCTGGAGATTTGTAGGGTTTAAAAGTGCCAATAGCCCATCTTACCCTTTGTGGAGTTACTATCCTCCTTGCCACTTCCCAGTCCTCCCTCTTACCACGTCTTGTGGAGAGTTTGGTAACCGGTTCAGTGTCTGCTCCCCCAAGTTTCCTCAGGGTACTGGAAGGGAAATGTGTCCTGATTAATTCTTCCACAGTTTCCCCTGCCGTTTTTGTTATATTTCCCAGTGGGGTTCTTAGCATCCCCACCGGGTTAACTGGGTCCTTAGAGAGCACTTTATACAGTCGTGCCCCTTCCCGAGTTTTGTCAATCTCATGACAAAACTCCTTCCAGGACTTCCTGCGCGCTTCTCTAATTGCCCTGTTGTATTCGGTTAGTGTTTTCCTATACAGGTCCCACTCCCTGTTCTTTTTTGCTCTATTAAAGAGTCTCCTGGTGGTCTTCCGAAGTTTGGCTAGCTTCTTGTTCCACCATGACGGATCCCCTACTTTCCTCCCCTCACTGAGAGGGCAGTTATCGGTAAAGGATTCTATTATAGCCTCGCCAACCAATGTGGCAGAGTCTTCTAGCTCTCTCCTCCCACCATACTCCAATCCAGCCTCCTCAATCCGAACACCCAGGTCCCGCCTGTAGGAGTCCCAGTCTGTTCTTCTTGGATCCCTGGTTGGGCGAAGCATGGCTGGATTTAGAGAGATATCATACCTAATATGTCTTTGATCAGAAGAAGATGGTTCATCCGACACATGCCAATTTAGTACATACCTAGCCATCTGGTTCGATGCCACCGTAATGTCCAGGACCTCCTGTCTGGCCCTAGTGACAAACGTCGGCTCTTCCCCCTGATTTAGGACTAGTAGATTCTTAGAGCTAAGATAAGCTAAAAGTTCCTCACCTCTAGTGTTTGTACCTGTACTACCCCACGAAGTGTGATGGGAGTTAGCATCCATCCCCACCAGCAGCTCCTCATCCACAGCCTCGCAGTGCTCGACCAGGCTCCTCAGCTCTTGTGTTGGCAGAGCCCCCGCGCAGTCAAAGGGGAGATATGCCGTGGCCAGGTTCAGCCTCTTCATCCCCCCCTCCGCCCGCAGCTCCACCGTCACTGCTAACAAATCCCTGCAACAGAAGTTCGTTAGTACAAAAGCACACAACCCCCTCCTAACCAGGATACACGTCCTGGGAACACCGGAGTCCTTATCATACAACAACTTACCTCCAGATGTCGCCAGCCCGCATATTTTTCCTCCAGAAATCCATGGTTCCTGGATGAGCACCAAGTCCACTTCTCCCCTGTCCAGCATCCTACACACGACAGCACTCGCCGCCCTGCTATGCTGTAGGTTCACTTGGAGGATCTTGATCATTGTTCTGCTTAATTTGCAGTCGCCTGGGTCCGCAGAGCAGCCCCAGGACTAGACATCGTGCTCAACTCTACAGCCACTTCACCGGTTTCTGCAGTCGGCAGCTTGACAGCCGCCCCCGCACCCCCAGTGATGGTTGCCGTTGACACATCTGCTACAGACTCACGGTTTGCCGTCTCATTGGCTCCCACTGTCTGTGCAGTCTCGAAATTAATTCTTATACTTACTTGGTCCATTAAAGTCCCACGAGTATAGGGGAAATAACGGTCGACCAGAGCAGAGCCCCCACTGCCCTGGTAAGACAACATACAATGAGGTTTTGTCTGGTTCCTCAAGGGGATCGTTTGGGACTGCATTTTATACCCTGCAGCCATTCATCCTTCGGCACGATGCCTTCCACCTTGGATTGGGTATTCAGTCACTGACCTTGAAGCACACCCCAAGTTCAGGACATTATTAACTGCTCAGATGAACAGCCTGCTTTACTCTCTTTTTTACAACTGTGTCGTTTGGGCAGTTTCCCGCCCCTACTTCACTGTCGCATTGCCCTTGGTTCACCCGGGAGGTGAGAGTAGCATTGTGAGGACTTAATTCCCAACTACCCCAGTCTCTCCGGTCAGAGCACTCGGTTATTTCTACCAAGCCCAACCGGTTGACTGACGAGGAGGGATAATTCCTCACCTTTGAACCATAGCCTTGGTCCAGGCCTGCATATTCAGAAACCTTCTGGAATCCTTATTCACAGGTAACCTACATTTCTGTAGGCCGTCCCACTATCCGCCACCTGTGGACCCGCCCGGTTGCTCAGGCCAGCTTGCCGGGTACTTTTGAGCTTACTTGCTGATGTGTTTTTGAAATAATCATTTCATTGTTGAAGCCGATCTGCTGTCAAGTACTGAGTTCGAAAGTATTCACTCAGTTTTGCATAAAAAAAGTTTTACAAGTATAATTTAAAAAAAGTTTTAAGCTATCTAGCACATAATTGATTTTATTTATGAAATATTTCTGATTTATGTGAGTGGTTTTTGGTTGAAATCTATTAGATGTCCAAATTTTTTTTTGTCCACTTTATATTTATGTATTGAGATAATGTGGTGTTTACTGATTGGTAAGACAAGATTGTTTTATTAATTAATTTTTGCTATTCATAAAAGCTTGCAAACATAATTTTATTATCTGTAACATTTTTATCATACTAATTTTCCTAATATTATCTCATTCTTTGTTAATCACATAATAGAAACAGGTTTCACTTACAGAAAGAACAACCATATTTAGAATAACTCCATATCTACAAGAAAGAAACACTTCTTCAACATATTGGGACAATACGAAATATACAAATATATATCAAGATAAATATACAAGCATACTAAATTAGTTGAAATCATTTACATTATTTGCCAAGATTAACAAAAATACTCATGATCATTGGATTGATCAGTTCAGTATAAAATATCCTGTCCCTCTATTTTATAAAAAGAATTACTGATATATTAATTTATTATGCTACATGAGTATAGTCTTATCAACAGTATAAAGGCTTGAAAGATTCACTCAACTTTGTCATAAATGTTTTTAAGGACAAAAAATTAACAGGATTATTATTAATATCTGAAAATTATATCAAAGGATAATTGTTGGACTAGTTAACCACCTTTATCAAATTTTCAGAATAAATGTTTAAAATTTTGTTTTGTTATTGTCAATAAAAATAAGATTTATCATAACTTCAGAATTATCACCTTGAATTCTATTAAAGGAATAGAATAATATTCTATTCTATTAAGCTATTTTTATAATACTAAATTTAAGTTTCTTGATGTAATCATCTTGAATTCACTGATTACTCTAATTTTTAAACTACTTAACTAAGTGAATACGTAATTGCTTACTTGCTGACACGTTTCAAAACGATCGTTCTTTTTACGAAGCTAACCCTCTACTGGCGGCGTTTTTGGTGTTTACAAACAGTATGACAGGGATGGATTTATGACAGTGGAGTGGGGTAAGGTGTCGGCGTCTTGTGTGATGTATTGGAAAAGGCTATTGGCTTCGAAGTGTGTGTGATCGTTTAATATATTTTCCCTGTCTGTTGCGTAGTATTTGTAGATTTCATATTTTTCTAAAGTTGTTAGTTTTTTACTCGGTTTTAATGTGTGTAGAGCAATTAAATTAGTGTGTATATCGGTATGTGTGTGTTGGGTGTTATTTCGGTGTTTTGCGTAGCTGGATTTAGGGTTTGTTTGTTTTGTTTAGGAAATGTGTTCATCGAAGCGTGTATAGAATGACCTGCTGGTTTGGCCGATTTTGTGTGTGTTTTTATTGTGGTAGGTGAGGGATATGTATTTGTTGTTTTTTGTGTGGTGTGTTTGTGTGGCTGTTTGATGGTGTTTATGTTTGATTTTCCTGAGGTCATAGTTTTGAAACACGTCAGCAAGTAAGCAATTACGTATTCACTTAGTTAAGTAGTTTAAAAATTAGACTAAATTTAAACTACTTAACTAAGTGAATATGTAATTGCTTACTTGCTGACGCGTATCAAAACGATCGTTCCTTTTACGAAGCTAACCCTCTACTCTTTATTGTACATAAATATTAAGATCCCATCCATACTATTAAGCAAGTTCTTATGTATAAACTTCCCATCACAGTGATGTAATTTACTATAGATAAATAGCTTTATATTAAAGATTGAAAATATAAAATTCAACTGTTATTTCAGGGGGTATAAAAGTACATTAAAAAAAATCAGTGATAGTAATTTTTCTCATTTGTTTTTTTCAAATAACTTAATGTGTATTTGTTTAAAAAAATTCATCCTATAGAGTTTATTTTAAATGTTTATAATATTTTATTTGTAAAGTATTTCCAAAATGATTACAGATAAAATGGAAGGCAAGTACTCCCACCTAAAGCAGCATCAAAATGGAATAATTGGAAGTATTGTCCATAATGTAGGTCAATGGTAGGTTTTGTTTATAATTTTACTTACTAGTCTTGAGTACAGAAGAAAGATTTAAAAATAATTTTAAATAGTATGCTTACCTGTTTCTAAAAAAACGTTGGGAGAAACTGATATTTAGTAATTCAACATAAAAAAACTTTTGGTAACTTTTTTTATGGTCAAAGTTGAAAATAATTAAGATGACTTAATAATTTTCCTCTATCATCATGGTGTTAATATCTAGCACCATGATTTTTTGTAACTAAATTACTACTTTTTCTTTTTAATTTGATATCTCAACTCCTTTAAAAAGAATTTTTAAGAAAAACTCTTCAGTAGTTTACTAAATGTTTCCGCCTATCCTGATTTTATTTCTGTATATTTCAATAAACTAACAAGTGAGTTTTTCCAAGGTATAACAATATAAAGCATGGAGGCGAAGGGGATAGAGAAGAATTATTTTGTCACACATGTCCTGAAAGGCAATTTTCTGCTGAGTCATTAAAATTGTATAGGGCAAAGATTGAAAAGGCTGAAGACAGTGATCCTGAGGTAAAGCTATTTTTAGGTTATAATTAATCTTAAGGAGTGTACAAAATTAATTGAAATATGTGTTGAACTTTTTATATTAAAAAAGCAATTTATTACTGAACCCTAATCACAATTACTATATTGCTTCATATAAAACTAAGTAAGACTGATATTTTGAAACACCATTTACTGATTAATTTTGTATGTTCTAATAATGATGTATGATTTACTGCAAGGTCTTTTCTTTAAGCAAACAAATTAAATAACTATAGAATTCATAAGCTTCTGTTGTTTAAATGTATTTATTTAAGCATTTAAGCTGTTGTGCATGTACATCTGTAATCTTAAACTTGAGGATGGACTATTGATAGTGATTCCATACTGAATACCACTAATTATTTTTTGCTGGCAACAACAGTTAACTACAGTTAA
Organism: Prosapia bicincta; assembly: GCA_036971475.1. Classification (NCBI taxonomy): domain Eukaryota; kingdom Metazoa; phylum Arthropoda; class Insecta; order Hemiptera; family Cercopidae; genus Prosapia; species Prosapia bicincta. The sequence goes on from JBAIZL010000001.1 coordinate 37,268,023, forward strand.
AATAAAGAAATATACAAAACATATATAAAAAAGAATATAAAAGCATATGAATGCTGTAATATATTTTTTAAAAAAGTTGTTTTGTTTTCTAAAATCACAATAATATTTTTTATAAATATAATTCTTTAAAAATATCTTATAAAAATATACAAAATACTGTTATTTTTACAAAAAACTTTACAAATACATTATTAAAATTTGATAAAACAAAAAAACATTATATTTTAAGTGGTAAGTGTTGTATAAGGGATATGTTAGTACATTCAGTCTATATTCATAGAAAATCCTTAGAACGAAGGTTCTCAACCGGTGTTATGCATACCACTGATGGTACGCGTGAAGATTTCTGGTGGTATGTGTCACGTGGCCTTGACTTGCCAACGTGGCAATGACTATCCCCTGTTCTCCAGCGCTTCAGAAATTGCTTCCCTCTACTGGCTCTAGAATCGCCAGTTTGAATGGAGTAGTGTGAGCGAATACATTAACGAGAACGTCAAGAACAGTGGTGATCAGGCAATAAATATAACAGTTTTATGTTGTGTTAAGTATCACTAACTGCTCTGTGTGATTTTGTTGTGCTTCCATAACAAACTATAAAGTGGTTTCTGGTCTACTCTGGGACATCAAAGGATAGTGTTAAAAAACCTAAACCGTAGGTTAATCGTAAATACAATGAAAGCTACTTACAGTACTGTTTATTGTAAAGCTCCGCACAGAAAACTATAACAGTCCCATTCCTCAATGTGTTGTTTGTTTTAAAAACGCTTTCTAAACAAAACATGAAGTCTTCTCTGCTGATGGGTTACCAAAATACAAAGCACTTTGATTTGGTTGGTAAACTGATTGAATTTTTTAAAAGGAAATCTCCTTCTTTCAAGGAAGAACATTAATGTATGGCAAACTTTATAAATAATGAAATTAACTTAATAAGGGCATCCTACCTTGCTAATTACAGCATTGAAAAATATGGAAAGGCTCAAACAATGGAGACCCTTTTACTACTGGCCGCTGTTGATATGATCCAAGCTGTGTTAGGAGAATAGGCAGCCAGAGAAATTTAAAAAAATCCATTGTCAAATAACACAGTTAATAGGCTAATTGTCGATATGTCTTCCAATGTTGAAGAACAACTGTGCTTAAAACCTTAAGAATGGACATATTTTGGACTTCAAGTAGACAAAAGTACCAAGATAACAAACATGGTACAACTACTTGTATTTGTATGATTTGGTTATCATGAACAAGTCATAGAAGAGTTTTTTTCTGTAAATCACTTAAATTAAACTCTACAGCGGAATTTTAACTCGATTGATGAGGATGTGATCAAAATAGGCAATTCTTGGTGAATGTGTATTGCATACATGGAACAAAAGCTAAGCCAGGAAAATTGACAAGAATAGCAAAAAAAATAAAGAAAGTTGCTTCTGAATGCTGAAGTACACATTTTGTAATCCACGAGACAGCTTTAGATGCTAAGGGCATGCCGAAAAATCTTACCTCCATTTTATCAGATGCTATGAAAGTTATTAACTTTTTAAAGGGAAGGGCTCTTATTCAAGAATATTTTCCTTGATGCGTGAAGATATGGATGGCAAGTTCAAAACTATTCTCTTGCATACAGAAGAGTTATTCCGTGAGTTTTCTTGTGGGAAAACTTTAACCCATCTCTTCAAACTGAGGTCAGAAGTTTTAATGCTTCTAACTGAAAAGAATACTGAGAAAAACTTGTTCTATGATGAAGAATGGTTATCAAGATTGGCATATATAGTTGATATTTTTGATAGGTTGAACACGCTGAACATGAGTTTTCAGGGAGCAAATGCAACACCTTTCACAGCCAATGACAAAATATACTCTTTCAAGAAAAATTTGATGCTTTTATGTTGTCAAATACAGCAGAATTATGTCTCAGAATTTTCAACACTGTCTTCATTTAAAAAAAAAAATGATATATATCCAAAGCCAGATATGTTTCTTGATATAATTCGGCACTTGGAAGATCTTCAAGGAAGTTTTAATAAATATTTCTTCGAAGATTATTCCAAACTTGACTGGATCAGAAATCCATTTGAAGGAAGCTCACCAAATGAGTTGGAACTGCAGTTATTTATCGATTTAACAGAATTCAGTTCCATGATAGATGTTAATTAAGAAAAATCATTAACTGACTTCTGTTTCGGCAGTATCCAATGCTCTTCTGGAAAGCTGTCACTAGCTACTTCTGCAAGAAAGATTTTTCTGAACTGTTGTATTTAAAAAATAAATATAGAAACAAACTAACAAGTGTTGAAGGGGGCTTAAGGATAAAATTATGTTCAAACTCCTTCAATTGACTCTTTACTCACAGGCACACCGCAACAAAGGTTAGCATTAATTAAAATACACATTGCCCTTTGTTGATTTGTACTATTTTTGGCTGTTTGTTTGTACCAGTCATATAACATGTTTTAGTATAGATATGATTATTAAACAAAACTGTTATGTGCATAATTGTTATATTTTTCTTTTATGATCCTAATGTTATTGAAAACTAATAGAAAAGTAAATGAATATTTCATATAAAGTCTTATTACTTATTTATTAAGACTAAAATAAAAAATGGACATGTTTCTGATAGAAAATGCATTTCTATAAAAAATTAGGATTGTTTCAAAAATTGTTTCTTCCGATCTACAAACACCCCCTTCTCGACCACTGGTGATGGTGGTATGGCAAAATCTTTAATAACCTACAAGTGGTATGCAGTTGCTAGAATGTTGGGATCCCTGCCTTAGAGAAGTATTGTATAAGAAATATGTTAAAGAACCCAGGGTCTATGTATAGACAATCCTTACAGAAGTGTTGGATAAGAGATATGTTAATGTACTAAGTTTATATACTTACAGAATTTGTGTATGAGATATATTAGATCACTAAAGATACTGTATATGCATAGATAATCCCTACAGGAGCCTTGTATGAGAGATATGTTTTTAACGGACTCAAGGTATATATATGTAAGTCCTTATAGAAGTGTTCCATGAGGGATATGTTAAAGCATTCACGGTATATATAAAAATAGTCCTTATAAAAGTATTCCTTGAGGGATATGTTAAAAGCATTCACGGTATATATAAAGATAAAATCCTTATAAAAGTGTTCCTTGATGAATATGTTAAAGCACTCTTATAGAAGTTTTGTATAAGACATATGTCAAAACACTCAGATTTTATGTAGAGACAATCCTTATAATAGTGTTGTGTTATAGATATGTTATATCACTCAGGTTATAGGCTTAGGCAATTTCTACAGAGTCTTATTTGAAAGATATATATATATATATATATATATATATATATATATATATATATATATATATATATATATATATATATATGTTGAAACATTCACGGTAAATATAAAAATAGTCCTTATAAAAGTATTCCTTGAAGGATATGTTAAAAGCATTCATGGTATACGAGTATATATAGTTCTTATAAAAGTGTTCCTTATTGAATATGTTAAAGCGCTTTTATATGCAGTACATATATATATATATATTTATAAAATACGTTTTCTTGTTTAATAATTTAAAACAACATAGGTTATTCAAATACAAGCATATTTATTAATTTATATCCAAAGCTCTTCCTTGGTAAACAGTACCAACGAAAAGCTTTGGATATAAATTAATAAATATTCTTGTATTTAAATAACCTATGTTGTTTTAATATATATATATATATATACACACAAGTCACGGAAAGGTGCCTCATCACATAAGGTAAAATTATTGCACTTAGTGGTGGAAAAAAATATTTACAAGTAATAATAATAACATTTGTTGATTCCATCTTCGCGTGAGCTACTAGTAATCACTTACACTTTTTTAAAAAATGTTTTAACTTGCCTATAGTAGCACTTACTTTGCTTGTTGAGGACGGCCGTTTCGGGAGATGTGTCCCTTTGTCAACTCAGACCGTAACAGAACGTTAGGGTCTGAGTTGACAAAGGGACACTTCTCCCGAAACGGCCGTCCTCAACAAGCAAAGTAAGTGCTACTATAGGCAAGTTAAAACATTTTTTAAAAAAGTGTAAGTAATAATAATAACTTCATATATATATATACTCGTGTCTATATATATATATATATATATATATATATATATATATATATATATAGGCCTATATACATATATATTTATAGTACATAGACGATGTGACCAAAAAGTTTCACTTGTATAGTTTTATATCAGCCTTGTTTAAGAGTGATTTTCTGATTTGCACATAAAATTAATTGATGTCTCTTAACTCTTAGTTGTCCTTTAACCTTTCTTAGGGTGTATATTTTTCATAATTCATGTACAGATTAGAGACCTTCCTCAAGATCCCATAGGGTTATTTCCTTCATTTCTGAAATTTTATCATTTGAGTTTTAGTACTTGAAATTTTTTTAATAAAATCAATGATTTGATTATAGTTATACCAATTATGAGCTCTATACCAACTTTCTTGTAAAGTTTTAAACTTTTTCTGAAATGTATTATGATGGTAATATTTTATTGCTATAACCTTCTACTTATTCAACCATGGGTACAATTCAGTTAAACTAAAACTTTATTCAACAATAAAACATAAAAGGTTTTTTCCATTCAATTTACTACCATTATTATTTTTATAAATATTTAATTAAAAATCTTTTAATTTGCACAAAAGATATTATGATTTAATGTAAGGTATTGCCTATTTAATTTTTATCTATTTTAATTTGTGTAGCTGAGAATTTTAATCACTGCAACCCTTTAGAACTATTAACAGAAAACATTTGTTGATTCCATCTTCACGTGAGCTACTAGTAATCACTTACACTTTTAGAATGTTTTAAACTTGCCTATAGTAGCACTTACTTTGCTTGTTGAGGACGGCCGTTTCGGGAGATGTGTCCCTTTGTCAACTCAGACCGTAACTGATCTCAAGGTTTACGTAGGTTAGAGTGGGGGTGGGATATTTTGCTAATACACACAAAATATACCCACACCACCAAAATATCCCACCCCCACCCTAACCTACCTAAACCTTGAGATCAGTTACGGTCTGAGTTGACAAAGGGACACATCTCCCGAAACGGCCGTCCTCAACAAGCAAAGTAAGTCCTACTATAGGCAAGTTTAAAACATTCTAAAAGTGTAAGGTATTAACAGAAGTTCATGAAAGAATAATAACTAAATTATTATTTGAGTATAAATCTCTGTTGCTCAATTATATATTTATTTGTGCTTTTTTTCAGAAAATCACTTTTAATCGAGTTACAGGAATACCTAAGTATGATTTCTTTACACCAAAAGTACACCACCCGGCATGCCATTATGTTAAATACCATAATCTAAATATACCTAGTAATAGTCACTTTGATAAAGATGTAGTAAATGGAGTCCCAATTATGGAATCTAGGCAACCCTTTAATGAGCCAGGTAAAATCAAATGTTTTTAATACATTCTTTTACAAATTATAAAAAAATTTGAAAATAACTATAGTATAAATTTTAAAACTTTTTGATTATAACTATACTTGGATGGAATTTACCACTATTTGTATATAATATTATAATATTTTATTGTAATTTCAATTATCAAAATATTTATTTCAGTTCAAGATGGTGTTGGTGGAATATATAAGCCTTCTCCAGTACAGCCAGAAAGAATCGATGTTTACTATTTCGATCATGGCAACTCAGGGTAAATATAACTTATTAAAGTTGCTTGGTGTAATCATCTTCAATTCACTGACTAAACTAATTTTAAAAATACTTAACTAGGTGAGTATGTAATTGCTTACTTGCTGACGCGTTTCAAAACATTCGTTCCTATTACGAAGATAACCCTCTACTGGCGGCATCGGTGAGGTGTAAAGGCTGTAACGGGACTGGATTTATGACTGTGGAATGGGGTGGGTTGTTTTGATTGTGTGTCATATAATAGAAAAGGCTGTTGGCTTCAAAGTGTGTGATCATTTAATACCTTTTCTTTATCTGTTGTGTAGTGTTTGTATATTTCATATTTTTCTGAGGTTGATAGTTTTTTACTTTGTTTTAATGTGTATAGAACATTTAAATTAGTGTAAACATCGGTATGGGTGTGTTGGGTGTATTTTAGGTGTTTTGCGTAGCTGGATTTAGGGTTTGTTTGTTTTTTTGGGTAATTTGTTCTTTGAAGCGTGTATAGAAATACCTGCCCATTTGGCCGATGTAATAGCTGGGATAATCGTTACAAATTAATTTGTAAATACCTGAGAGTTTGTATTTGTCATTTTCTTTTTGAAAAGGTTGTATGTGCTGTCTTCAAGTGTTTGTTGTTTTGTTGGATATTTGGTAATGGAGTTTTTTCAATGTGGAGTGTATTTTGTCTGTGTTTTTGATGTGCCGTTTTGTTGAGCGATGTATTTTATGGTATTAAGTTGTTCATCGTAGCCTTTCTGTAGCATTGGTATATTGATTAGGCGTTGTAACATATGATTAAATGCAGCATGTTTGTGTTGTGTGGGGTGATTAGATGTATTATGTATGACAATATCGGTAGTTGTTGGTTTTCTGTATATTTTGAAATTATGCCTGGTGTTGTGTTTGGTGATGGTAAGGTCTAGAAAGTTTATTTTATTGTTCTCTTCTAATTCGAGAGTAAATGTGAGGTTTTGGTGTATGGTATTAATGTAATTGTGTAGTTGTTTAATTCGCCGTTTGTTGCCATTGTATAATATTAAAATTTCATCTACATATCTATAGTAATAAATTATTTTATGTGTGTGTTTATTGTTCTGTAGAATGTATTGTTGTTCGATATGATGTAGGAATATTTCTGCTAGAATGCCTGAGATGGGAGAACCCATAGGGAGGCCGTCTTTCTGTGTGTAGAATTTGTGTTGGTAAATGAAGTAGTTTTATGATGTGATGAGTTTGGGGAGTGTGATGATTTCAATGTGAGTTTATATGGAGTGTTCACTGTGAGCATATTTTGTACTATGTTCAGTGTTTGTTCTATTGGCACATTAGTGTATAAGTTTTTTATGTCGAATGAGGCAATGGTGGAGTTGTGGGGTGTGTGGATGTCTTGAATTTTGTGAATGAGGTCTATGTTATTGTGTATGGATGTGTGATTATGAAAGTTTATGTTGTCTCTGATAAGTTTGTCTATGTATTTGGCTAGTTTATGTGATGGTGCATATGTGTGATTGATTAGTGGACGAATGGGTGTGTTTTCTTTGTGGATTTTAGGTAAAGCATTTAAATAAAACCCCAAGGCCCCACATTAAATGCTTTACCTAAAATCCACAAAGAAAACACAACCATCCATAAATCCCATCAACAATAAGTTGTTCCCCAGTGAATTATTTTAATGCAATATATTATATTTTATAATTTATATTAAACTAGAGCTGATAGTATAGTTCAATAATGTTTTATTTTAACTTAATATTGTCAAATATTTCAACTGTCAGCCTAAAAATTTAAAAATATAAAATATTCTTCAAACTTAGTATTTATTTCATATGATGCACTTGGATATTTGTTTACAGATATTATCGTACAACAGATCGCCCACCTCCATTATGTACAGAAATTCTTGTAGAGAGAACAGATGAATATGCTACAAAATTCTGGGCTGAAATATTTGGTGCGTGCCACATTATGATTGCTTTCGTTACAACATTTATTCTCCAGTTGTTTAGGTGAGGAAATGAGTACTTTTATGAATAAATATACATCTACAAGTGCATGTATATTTTACATGTAAGTAGGCTATATTTATGTTTACAAAGCAGATTTATATCTACACATCATAAATTTTAAAAAAAATCTCTGTTTACAAGCATTTTATATAAGCTATTATTTTGTTTTTGTTTTCAGAAACTAAATTATTATTATTATGGTTGCCATAGATGAGATAAAAATATAAAAATGCAGAAAAGTAGATGTTTTAAAAAAATAGTTAAAATTACAAAAACGTAGACCTATTTTTATTACAATGTTGTTGTATAATTATTGATATAAAAAATTCAAAATTGTTTTGAATTTAGGCTAAATTTTTTTTAACTGTAAAAATGTTTAAGCTTCTAATTAAATATAATTTACAAATTACATATTCTATATGATTGATATTTGTCTATAAATTTAAATAATTTCTAAAATAAATCTAATAATAATTTTCACACAATCTCTTCATAATTTTTCGCTTATTTTATTCAATAAACTATCTATTCCAAATTTACAAAATTGATTTTCAATTTTATTTATTGATAATGATAATATTGAAGTTGAAGAAGAATATTCAAAGAAAATAGAAAATTATATATTTAGACATTGCAGTTTTTGTGTTGTACATCTTAAGGTGTTTCATAGAAATTACACTTTTTTGTATTAACTTGGCAAAAAAAAAATACTACTTACTGATACACAATACACCTGAGCAACACTCTTGTCAGTAATTCACAGCATTGATTAATGTGCTGACCTAGCGCTAAACTCGTCTGCTTAATAAATAAGTAAGTAGTGTTTTTTTGCCAAGTTAATGCAAAAATGTGTAATATATATTTAGACTACTAATAATTTCAAATATAGCCAACAAAAATATGTAAAAATCAATTAAAAATATAATGAAACCAATATAAATATTTTACCAAAGATGAAAACATGAAGATATGTGTGAAGATATAAATAAAGTTGAAAATTCATTTTCATCCGAACTGATTGATTTAATATCTTTCATGTACAGAATAAGTGTTTATGTTGAGCATCATGAACTACAAACTTTACATTAAAATAACCCGTTAGACATAATACATTTTACAGGCGCTAATATTCTACCTACTGGGTACTGTAGCATTGGTTGCCTGATAAGGGACATGATTGCTTTAGCATAAATTCAGTAATGCAATTTTAATATATATTTAAACTTATTGTAGGAAAGTATAAAAAAAATGTAAATATTATGACTATATACAATTTTAAATATTATAAATTTGCACTTTTTTAAAATTACAAATAGTTATTACAATTAATTATAAACAGGCAAATTAGGGTAAAAGTATGGTTTGGCATTATCAAATTGAATCAAGCCATTATAATCGCAGAAAATTATTACAAAATTATGACAGTTGATTTCTAGTTAGCAAATTTTTAAAGCTAAATAATACATTAATAATAATAAAAACATTTCTGTTTCTAGATTCTGCCTGTATAGTATGGTGAGGCCACTTCTTGTTGGGTTTGTTCAACTTACATCTGATTATTTTTTTAAACCTCTCCTCACCATAGCATTTAATGGATTAATACAGCCGATATTTATCTTATTATACAATATTGCAACCTCTTTTCGAGATTTGTGTGAACCGATTGCAAAAGCTTTTGGTTTCTTCATCCACGAAATAGCACAATTACTGAAAGCAATTAGATTAGTCGAGGTGAACACTTCAACCAAAAATGGGCCATTTTGCTATCCACACCAACCTGCTTGAATGCTTACTTAATTACTGTGTAAACATTAAAAAAATCATGCTCTAAAGAAAGAAATAAAAAATATAAAGCTTTTTATAAATTAGCATTATTTTATTTTTTAATATTTAATCAGAAATATCATAGACTTTCTTCAATTCCTTCCAATAGCTCAGAATTCCTTGTATATATATATATATATATATATATATATATATATATATATATATATATATATAATTTGTACAAATTTTAAATCATTAATATAATACGTTTTTATTCATACAGTCAAGTTCAAATAGATTTAACCTATAGTGGATGACAATTGATGTTTTATATAGTGGATTAATATTATACTTTTATATTTCTAAAGCTTCATAATTATACATTCTTAAGCCTTTGTTTTTTTCTTCATAGAAACCTTCACAGAAGCCTTTGTTAAATTTTTTTATAAAAAACCAGAAATCTAAAAATCGTATTGTGCTAACCATTTTATCAATAATAATCACATAATACATTAATCACATATCACAATAATAATCACATTTCATAATATAAATAATAAGATACTTATAAAAGAAATTAAACAGGCTTAAGAATGAATATGTATGAAGTTTTAGAAATAGGTATATAAATATCATACTAATATCAAGTTAATAAAATGAACCGATACATACAGATAAAATAAAAATTTGACACTCTATTCAGTGTGTGTAATGTTAAAGCAGCAAATTGATAAATTTAACAATGTTGTAATAGATTTGGTAACTCTGTGTGTTAGGTCTACATAACATTTGTATGTATGACATTTATTATTATTCCTGATGTTGTTTGTACTGTTTAGCAGCAAAAAGCTTTGAATTGTAAAATTCAATAAATTATTCTTGTATTTGTATTTTCTCTTTTTTTTCATTACTACACAAGAATACATATCTTATTATATATATATATATATATATATATATATATATATATATATATATATATATATATAAGTAGTACTAGAAGTTGATGCCTGACTGAAAAACATTTTCTGCCCAGAATATGATGGCGAAAGTGTCTAACAAAAGATTGTCATGCCTGTATAAATTAGCCGTAATGTTAGATAACTGGTAATATATAAAGATTATACGAAGTAATAAAAACTTGAAGAGATTATTTTACTTCATTTCGTGAATAAATGAAAATTATGAAAATTTTTAATGTAAATTTTAGTTATCCAAACCCCGTAGCTCAGGTTGAAGTTACAGTTAACTTCAAAGCGAGTTTGGTTAACAAGGTACTGTCAATTCTCTATACTGATATATGTCAGTATATTGTCATTACTGAAAACGTATTAAATGAAACACTGAGAACATATAGGCTATCTTATCATTCACCACTTTCCTGAGGTGATTCCAGTTAGGTCGTCCAAAATATGATCCTGCTTGAGTTACCATTTTCAGCCTCCTGTGTTACTTTTATGCAGGATCTGTTAGTGAAACTAGTCCCTGGACTTTATTTAAAAACTAACTAGCTCTTCGGCCAGCTCAATATTTAAGGAAAATTGCTGGGAAATTCGCTTTCTATTTTGCCACTTAATATTGTTATTATGATATATATGTATACATATCTATATTAATTGTAATTATAAAATTAAAAAAATTTTTTTTTAATTTTTCTTTGCTGATTTAAATATTATTAATATTATACTAGTTTTTATTTAGAACTTCGGTGCAACTAAATTTCAATTAAACTAATAAAACATTTATGAAGATTTAAAACATGTCTTTAAGATTTCGCAGCCTGAATGAAATGACATAAAGTTTATATCTAATTATTTAACAAATGGAAACCAAAATATAAGTAGGCTCTACGCCAGTAAAGTTATGTTTTAATTTGATAGACCTACCTATTACGGTATGGTTATTTTTCCTTATAAGGGCCGGTGCACATGAGCTTGAAAGTAATCGGGACGCCGAGATAGTTTTCTATCTGATACCTATCAGAGTTTCAGAGCACATGAGCTAGAATGTAAGCGCGCGTCATTGCAAGCCTATCTTTTTTATATTTATTTTCCATGTTGGGGACTGGCTTCACTCTTATGTTGTTTCTAATAATATCATATTTTGATAGGCCTCAGATATTTTTGAAAATCATTATAGCTATTTGTTTTGCCACAAGTTTTTGAAAATGGTCTAATCCAGCTGAAATTTGGCCTAAATCCGTTTCAGCATCACAAATGAGTATAAGATTAAAATTAATGTGATTTTTCTGTTTAACAAACTCTATTTAACTCCTCCTTTAAATTTTCTAATGTGTTTGTAAAATATTTGTAAGAATTTTAAATGATATAAAAATTTAATTTTTAGACATATATAATAAATAAAATATGGTGATATGTTTTAAAATGAAATAACTATTGAGATTTATAAATTACATTTAAAACTAGCTATTGTTTTGAATAAAACAAAATGGGAAGAAAAATTTAATTATAATAATATCCTTTTGTTTAAATATAGACAGCGAATTAAAACATCACACGAAATAATAAAGTTAATTAAAAATAACAAACCTAATCATACACACATAAAACAATACTCAAAAATTTATCAAATTAAACAAAAATTACAAAGTAATGATCTTATTATGACAAAACTATAGATAAATTAATTAATAACATAATAAGAAAACAGAAAATTGACAATAAGTTTGTAAATAATACAAGATACATAGATTTAATTACTAAAAATATGTAAATAAATACAAATATGATATTAAATAAAATGATTAGTAACTATTACAGATTAATATTTAAAACTATAAATCATCATTGATATTAATAACAAATTATCAACCTAATGAATATTAATGTTACACATTGATGTCAATTGGTTATTCAATCATATTTAAAGTTAAACATATAAATAATATGAAATTAGTAATTATATTATCGAAACCTTACCTAATAAAATGGCACAGATAGAAAGTAAGCTGCGGTGCATGTGCACTGTCCCATTAGCCACTGTGTACTTGTGGAACGCTGGCGATAGAATTGACGCCAAGATAGGAGGAGAAACTTGCGTCAGTCCTGTACCTATCGAGATAGGCCGAGGCTAGCCGATAGCTATCTGCGTCCCATGTGCATTGCCCCATTACTCCCAATGTACTTCTGCCTATCCAGCTTGAAAACTATCTCTGCGTCCCGATTACTTTCAAGCTCATGTGCACCGGGCCTAAAACATCTTTTTATTAAACAGCGTTACAATTTTTTTTTAAAGTTTACAAGTTTTAAGACTCATGAAAATATAAACATTTTAATATTTTAAGTGTAAAGTTCTTTAGCAGCACGATAAACTTCATCTCACGCCCAATAGTCTAGTGCGTTGGTTTCATACAATTCTTTTTATTTTGAGGTTAGATTTAAAACATTTTAAAATTCACTTCGTATAAATTATTGGATAGTTTTAAAAAGATGACGATTGAAGGAAAAATCCACAGTAACTAGATTTATAATGAGTAGGCATACAGGGGGAAAAATTATAAACCAAATAAAAATACTTCATAAACCTTAAAAAAATGGAAATAGAAAATATATAATGCAACGTTTTTTTTCTGATAAGTACCTATAGGCCAGATTTTTTTATTAGTACATTATAGACTTAAAACAATGAAAAAAGAAAGAAAATTATTAGTCATCAGTATTTGTAATGTTAGTGTTTTGTTTTGCGTTGTGGAATTGGTAAAGCAAATAAGTTAGATAACAATAATTTCTATCTTTAGATTTAAGTAGCTCATACTCAAAATACAGCACTAAATGCTGTTTTATAAACAACATTTGAATTGTTTAACGATACCACAGAATCAATGTTTAAATAATTTAAAATTAAATATGTTATTTACAATGATTAATATTGCATAAAGGCTTAAAGATTTACTTACTATTGGAAGTAAATTCCCCCACGAAAGTACCTACTTATATAATTTCTACACGACCAGACTGGCAACGTTGACATTTGAACTAATGCCCGGTTTGAGGCGGTTCTGCTTGTTTTGGATCGATCAAAGAGCATTTAAATCGAAAAATGTTTCGAATTTTGTAAAAAAATCAAATTCCAAAAATTAATTAATTTAAAATTATTTTAAGTGCCTCAAACTTTTCTTTTCATATTTGTTGATTCCATCTTTTCGTGAGCTACTAGTTTTCACTAAACAATTATAAATATTTATAAACCTGCCTATATAAGCTCTTACTTATATTTGTTGAGGACGGCCGTTTCGGGTTATGTGTCCCATTGTCAACTCAGACCGTAACTGAGTAGACTATAACTGAGTAACTGTAGTCTATAACAAACTACACGAGGAGAAGATAGTGAGCTGGTGCAACATCAAACCGTTGTAAGTAATTATTTAAAGAGTAAAGTAATAACTATTAACTTACTATGCTGACGCGTTTCGAAACCTTCGTCTCATTGTCGAAACCTAACATGCTATTTCTAGCTACGATTAGGCTTCGTCAATAAAATGACGGTTTCAAAACGAGTTACCATAATAAGTTAATAACTTTCATTTAATTCTTTCAATAATTACTTACGATTATCAGTGAAATAAAGACGATTACAACAACCAACACGATATCAACAATTGATTTCAGTGAAAATATAAACAAATAACTGATAACAGGGCCGGGTTAAGTTTGAGCGACCCTAGAAGGCTGAAAGTCTGTATAAGTGGTGCCCTCTTCAAGAGCGGGGTTTTCTTCACTTACTTTTATATAGACCTATTACTAATTTATATCCCAGTTTCTAAGGTAGCAAACATTAGTCTCATTATTCGCAATATTTTTGTGTGTGTAAAAAAGAAAGGGAAGTCCTGCTAACCTAAAACCTTTCTGAGTTTTGAAAGATTAGGATAAACTGACCTTGAATGTAATCTGTTCATATGGATTGAGAAATTAATGATATTAAGTATCGTTGGACGCCCATTTCAATACTTTTTATGAAGTTTGCTCATAAACACGGGGTAAAGCTTTCTGGTAATCAATAAAAGAGATTAATGTTAGTTGTTTAAGTTTACTGCATTTCTCGATTAGTACTCTGAAATACTGTATTTTTATCTTAAAGAGAGAGAGAGAGAGAGTACTCTTCTTTGATAAAAACCATTTTTATTTTTGAAATTCAGCAGTTTAGGAAGTGTTTTAAAATATAAGTAAACATGAGTAATTATTTTAAAAGTTATTCACTGCACATAATGTATTTAAACATAAACTACACCAAAACTAACATTTAGACACTCCTGGAATGTGTTCTATGAAAAAACAATTTACTAAATTCGAATGCTCTTTGTACAAATAAAAACTAATTTTTAAACAAATTTTACCAAAGTCCAACCTGGAACTATCCCGAATCCAAATTCACAGCGTGCGTATCGATTTTTCGCTAAAAAAGACTTACGTGGTCAAGGTATAGAAATGAACGACAGGAATTTCCTTGAACGCTTCCTAATCTTAGAAATTCCTTTTGTTTCAATAATTAATTACCGACAACGCTAGGCTGAAGTAAAGGGCCATAGAGTGTTGCGTGTAGAACGGAAACCATGCTCTGTTGCCCGCAAGAGCCTAGCTTTGGACCCCTTCTTCACTCATTCTTAGTGTGTATTTAAAGTAGTGAGGTTGTTGTTAGTGTTTTGTTTTAGTGCGACACTTACAGTTGTGTAAGGTAAGAAACTATCTTTAACATTGCCTTTAGATTTATACTTGAGTAAAAGTGAATAATTTTGCATATTAAATTCTTGATAACGCAAATTTGGAAAAGTCAGGATTTCTTATTAATGTGCAAGCGTTAATTAGATGAATAAATGCTTTTTGAATGTTCACCGAGCAATATTTTCCTTACAATTCAAAATCTTTTGAAAATATGTTACAAAGGCAAACTGGAAAAAATACTCACAATAGGTAGGTACTTAGCTCACAAACGATGCGTAGAAGACTTTATTTAAAGCCTTAAAATATTTAACTAAATCAATTAATTCGCACCAAACTACATAACTGGTGCTGTAACCTGATTTTACTATCAATGTTGGTTACAGTATATCAACATTATACTGTTATAATTGTTAGAGAATTATCACTAACAATTCTCTACATAAAACACCATATTATAAGAAGCAGCATAAGGTTCTTCTGAAGTTTACAGGTTCTCTTGATAATTAAAAAATGTGTTATTTTTCCATGTAGAAGCTGCTTAATTTCTTTTATGTTTTATTATCTCTACTAATGGGAAATAATGTAACGAACAAATGATTTATTTTACTGAAATATTTTAATGTAAGATTTGGCCTATTTTAAAGCAGTCAGTTTACAGAAAAAATTAAACTGGAAATGTATTTGTTTTGTGATTTTAAAACAATATTCAGGCCAGGAGAGCATTAAACAGACTAATTAAACTAGTGAGAAATACTCCTGTGCAGGATTGACACGTGAAATAAAACTACTATTTATTTGTCATGGTCAGAGGTTATAAGTAAATACTGTTCCTAGGAATGTACAAAAAGGTTATTTTAAATTACTTAAGACTAAAAACCATAACTTCATTTTTTTCTGAATAGATATCGGTTTATTATGAGAAGGAAATGTAAAATTAAATTAAAATTTACTTTCAACTGGCATTTCAATAACAGAAAATAAAAAGTACAAATTAGTGTTAAAAAAGAACTCGCGGGTTTTGTCCTTTACGTTTGGGAAAACCTTTACGTTTGTACTTAACAAATTAACAACCTGTTGAAGTTGTAATTTAAGTAAATGCATGTAGTGTGATAAAACGTTTTCGATCAAACTAAACTATCTTCATTAATAACTCATCAGTGAAACTGACAAAGATTGCCCAATGCGATAGAAAAGTTTTTTCTTAGATTTTCACAAATTTTCTTACATTATGGTCATTAGTTTGTTAACATAAACATCAAAATAAAAGTTATTGCCTTTAATTTTACGAAATATAAAAAACTCTTTCGTGAAAAATTGTATAAAAAAACTTTTCTGTTAGATCTATAAAAATTTGTATCCTGTACTTTAATAATTGTATTCTGTATCGGGAAACTATAAGCTAAACCCTCCTAGATAGAATTTAAAAAAGTGGGATAAATGGGTCAGTCATTTCAGAAGGATAAATGCCAGAAGGACGATGAGTATAATAAAGGAATATTTAATTCTGAATGGAAAGTGATGGAATCACTTGAAAATGGATGAAAGAAACTCCAAGAAGATTATATAATTATTATTTGGGGGAAAAGAAGTAAACTACATATGGTATTTAGTAGTTTATAAAGATAACAGGGATAAGTATGTGGAGAAACATGGGCTAGTAAAAACGTAGAGTAGGAGAAAATGTTGGTTGGCTTAAGAAGAACTCTCGAGATATAATAGCATGTAATTCCTAAGATAAAATACTCATAATCTAACTATAAACATTAACTTACTACATTGTTTCAAATCATTAGTACAATCCCAATTTCGGAATTTATTTTGAAATAATACCAGCAAATGTTTTTTTAAAATACCAGTATTTTTCTTGCAATTCCTTCCTTAGGCTCTTTATGCAAGAAATGTTTCTTGTTTTTCAAGTTAAAAATGTCCACTTAAAGTTCTGTCGTAACAAATTTAAAAACTAATTAAATTTTTCCACATACTTTAATCTACAATTATATGTGTAATTATGTGGGTAAATTAAAACAATATATGAAGCCCCTAAAATTTTGTTTATGTATATGTGCTACTTAAAAATACATTCTAAATGAGAATAGTAAATTAAATAAATGTTTTTTCAATATACCATGCTTTTAAAACAGACTAAGAAGTATAGCCTAAAATAATTTTTCATGGCCCTTCTACAATTTTGGGGGAGAATTGTTAGTGGCTATGGATATATTTGTAGCACTTGGAGAGAAATACGTGGGAGCGCAGGCAATTCATGATACTGAAGTTGCTTGAGAGGGTTAGTTTCGTAAAAGGAACGAATGTCTTGAAACGCGTCAGCAAGTAAGCAACTACGTATTCACTTAATTAAGTATTTCTAAAATTATTTTAATTTATGATAGTTTAGGAGGAGTAAATGAAGTAAATTATAGTGAATTCCATTTTCAATTCACTATAATTTACTTCATTTACTCCTCCTTAACTATCATGAATTGCCTGTACCCTCGTATTACAAATGTATATCTATAGCCCCTAACAATTCTCCCTATAAATTGTAAAAGGGCCATGAAAAATTATTTTTTTCTATTAGTCCGTTTTAAAAACGTGGTAAATTGAAATAAAACATATTTAATTTATTATTTTCTTTTTTTTAAAATCTTAAGTCCGGGTGAAAAATTTCAATCGATTTTGTACCATAATTTCATGCAACAGCTGTTTCTATGTTATATGTTTTATTGTAGGATAGCTGTTTTAACACGTAAGTTATATTACTTTAATAATTGTATATCGTTAAGTTAAAGTGTTATTCAATATTTTTCATCGGTTGATAAATATGTAAATTTATATTTCAACAAACGTACTACAATTATTTAATTGAATATAAACGTATGTGAATGTCTTTAGCTCCTTAAGCAAATTCAATTTGCTTAAGTAAATAATGTTTAAACAAACTCAAAGCGAATGGATGTTGTAGAACAGTTGTATTAACAAGTAAGCTAGCTCATCACTCAAATTCGATTTGCTTAAGCAACTATTGTTTAAACAAATGCAGAGACAAGAAACCGAGCGAATATCGCATTGTCATTTAATTCTGACTTATGTAAAAAATTTCAAGTCTCTAGCTCATCGGGAAGTTAGTTTAAACTCGATTGCAAAATTCCAACCGGACAAACACAAATGACGGAAACCGAACTAATAAAAACATATATCAATGAGCAAATTGATTTAATTAGATTAGAGTGGTTAAAAAATGAAAAAAAAACAAACGTAACCTAAGTTTTTAAATAAGAAGTTTTATAAACTTGATGTTAAAAAAAGAAATAAAGGGCATTTCATACTATATTAAATGACTATAAAGCTATTTCACAATATAACAATAAATTATCCGGTTTAGTAGTAGGATAGGTTTGGTTTGGGAAAAATCAAATTTTGTTTACCAACGTAAACTGAACACATAAAACGTAACATTAATGTTGTTCCAAGGTCGAGTAAAATGGAGATCATACTTTCAAATCGGGAATAGGTTAGTTTGAGTTTTAAACTTAATTTTAAAAAAAAATTAAAATAAAACGAATCCTATCCTAATATTTTTAGGCTAACTGGAATATAGTGTAAAAACAGATTTTCGCCTTGCTTGAGTTTTTAGTAAATTTAGGTTACGTTTGTATTTTTCAAATTGTGAACATTATTTCAGGTTTACAACATTCATAATTACTTTTATCTTGTTTAGAATGTATTTTAAAGTAACATATGTAAATGTGAAAACAATTGAAAACTTTGCCAGATATTTTATCCCACATTGTAATCTACAAATACACAGATTGTAATTTTACACATACTCTTCATTTTAATCTCAAGATTATGTGATTTAAATTCGAACTTTTAAACCGTATAGTTCACCTAATTTAATATATTTGTGAAAACTTATTTTTTTTAATTTAATGATTTTTATTTGGATCTGTTTAAACACTAAATTTGTTGTTGTATGTATTTGGAATGTTTAGCTTTCATTCATCTGTTGTTTTGCCTTGGTATATTATATTTTTGTGGATAAAATTGCATAATAGTCAGGTAAACGAATAGTTTCTTAATTTTATATAATGTAAGACAATTACGATAATACCATTAATATAAACAAGTTAAAATGAAGTAAATTGCCTCACATCCCATTATTAGTTCTAATTATTCAGAACTTTTTTAATTTGATAAATAATAGACCCATTACAGAAAACCGTTCACCAATAACAAAATAATTTTTATATACATTTTTACTTTATTTGTAAAATAAACTTATTATAGAATATATAAAATTACAACATATAGGCCTGAGTTTACAACTACTTAGACCGGGTTTTTACAAACTTATTTACACATAAATACTTGAAGCATAGATTAGCATACATAAATAAGCACAGCTTATCTCGCGTGTATACACACACTCTCGCGTTCGTGCACAGACCCTCGAGCGCGCGCACATACATACACACACACACACACACACACACACACAACACATTTTTAACCCTTAAAATTTGAACATAATTAAAACTTTGTAATTTTTTAAGCCAAAATTAAAGTTTAATTCAAAATAATGTAGTTCCTATTTATAATTGAATTTAGTGGGTTAGCATATCTTCGTCTATAACTTACACAATGTACCCAAATTGAATTTAGAAAAAGATTGATTTATATCTCGTAATCGAATCGATTTCCCGTGTAATGTGACTCAGGTCGTGCGTTCTGACCTGGATATATGATTTACTAGAACCCAGTGGTTAATTTGTTTGTTAGCCAACGCTTTAGTGTCCCCAATAGTTAATCAATACAGGAGATCTGCATTATCTGCATTGTTTTCACATCCACACGGCTCATTAATCAAGGCAAGTTAGGTATGCGCTTTATGTACAAACTCGCGATGCAATTAATTTAAGGAGATCTGCATTATAAACCGAAGTACGGGCCATTGGCCGACAAACCGTTTATAATTTAAGAGTTGCCAAATGTATTTCCAAGATATACAGATGAAAACCTCAAAAACTTTAGCTGTCCTACTTTCACTTGTAGTTGATAGGTTTGATTTTTCTTTAATGATGTTATGCTTGGAAGTTATTTTTATATTATCCCTAAAGTTTTAGAGGCTTGGAGGTTCTTTGGAGACGGAACAATTAACATCGTCACAGTTTTAGTTGGCTGGAGGCTGGGACTTGACAACCGCAGCGGGCAGGTTCAAGTGTAGCCCTTTCCTCGAAAGCGGAATACAATCGATGATGATCACGGTTTAAATGGAAAATTACAAAGCTCGTCATTTTAAAGTTCGACCAGTTGAGGTTTTGGGTTTCTGTTAGCTTAAGTTGGGAAGGGGCAATTTTATTGTCTTCTTGTTATATTAGTTCTGTAGGTTGTCCTCTTTATAACAAGATGTTAAGGACAAAGATTGTATAGCAGTCAGCTTACAATACTAAGCTTTCGGAACCTCTGATTATGGAAATTGCTTATATAAGAACACCCAATAACTTTTTTAAATGTAGTTTTAATATTATTGGGTAAATAATTCACCTTTAGTTCATTTATTATTTTGATTGGGTAGGCTGATTTTGGAAATCAAATTAAAATATACATTATTTCGAAATTGATACGTTTTTAATTTAAAAAGTTCTCAATACTTAAGTTCGTGGTGGATTATAAACCGAATAAAATCACCAGAGTTTAATAGTAAACACAATTACAAAATGGTATCATCTAATTTTGTTTAAAGTGAGAACACCGAACATTAAAATCAGAGAGTTATCTACATTTTGTAACATTCGGATAAAAAACTAGAATTAATCAAAAATGTGCACTAATGAAATGTTTAGGTTAACGCGATAACAGACTCCCTTACCATCTGGGAGGTTACATCCTTACACCTCGGCAGGTTACATATTACTCTGAGGGGATGTGACTTAATTTTTTTATGTAAGAGGTGTAATCCTTACTGCCTGGGAGGTTACACCTTTACTATAAAAGGAGGTCACATCATTACTATCTGGAAAGAAACCTTTAATATGTAGGAAGGCATACGTTTACTTCTTGGTATTTGGGAGATTACAGGTTTACTATTTAGATCATATGGTTACATATGGGAGGTCACATCCTTAGTACTATCAGGAAGGCCACATTTTTGCAAACTGGGAAATTACTCATTTACTATCTGAACCGTTACTACAATAAGTCATACCCATATATGTAAAGTATGTTACGCACGAAACAAATGTTACGGTCTATTTAAAATTATAGTCTTTCAGTATCCCAGATATTTTAAAATGACAGTTTCGATTTTGATTCAGGAGTGATAATTGGCATAATTTATATGTAGTCTAAGTCATAAAAAGTGGGATTTTATGAAACAAAAAAACATTTTCATCACAATACAATGAGAAATATTTCGATTTAAAAGTGTTATCGAAAAAAAATAGATAAAGTCGAATTTAGAGATATGTATTTTATAAGGTATGACTTTCATTAAAGATGGGTTGAAATTTTTCAAAATGAAAGGATCGATTTCAATGTAAAACAGTTGCATGTTTTGTGTGTCGTGAATTAAAACCCTTTCAACTTCCCTTCCCATGTGAATGACATTCAACCAATGGCTATAGTCTATGGCAGGCTTTAATGGTTGGCTTTATGTTGTGTTGACGCTAGAATGTTAATTAACATGTCGTTATTGATTAGGTTATTTTTGCTGTCATTTTTAATTCATATCGTTACTTTTTATACCATTCTCACAAATCCCAAACGTAGAAAATAATATCGTTTCTAAATAAAAGTTTCACAGGAATAGGATTTGAATTTGAGCTTATTTTTTGTGATAGCTTGAACAAAACTATATAGCAAAGAAATTAAAAAAAAGCTAATCCATGTTTCCATTCACAGGTTTAGCAGTTTGATTTTTGTGTATTTAAATAGATTTATTTTATTTTATTTACCTGGTTTACGTATATCTGAGACAACCAGTAATGCCATAATTCAACGAATTCCTTATTTTAGCACTGGTTGGATGGACTGAGGATTACTGAACGTGGAGTTCAAGATATACAATTTTTCTATTTATCAGAAAATTACACTCCTTCAGTTACGTGTATTATTTCCCCCCCCCAATACTGTTAATATTATTATTAAGCGAATAATGTTTCACAATTTCACTTGCAACTAATACCACTAATATAAGAGAGTTCAAAATTTTCAATAAGGAACTTTCATTTACTCCCAATATTTAAGAGTTGAGCATCTCATCTGAAATGAGAGCTTTTAAATTCTTACCTCAGGTACCTAACTTGCCTGAAGCAAGAGGAGATAAAAAGGATTTGAGTTTAAACTATAAACAATTTCCATTAACTAATTATTACTACTTTTCCATAAATGTTACTAATTTTATGTTATTTTTATTCAGAAAATAGCTCGTTTCATTAATATATATTTAAACTCTGTTTATTTCTCTGGGTCATGACAGTGCAACAACGTCAGTTCTCTTGAATCAGGTATATGTCTTTCAAATAATAACTGACACAAATCAGTTTTTGTACCCAAAAGTTGGCAACAGTGCAGAACAGATGCAAGATAACTCGTAATAATGAACGGGTTGTAAGCAACAGAGGCAAGTGAGAGTTAATTTTCAACTCTGCACAGAATTCTTTAGAAGTTCGAGTAGTAAGAGTAGTATGTGTACTATCGAGAATTAAAAACTTCTTAATCAACAATCTCTGGAGAAGGACAACAAAGACGCTTTAGTTAAACAGTTTAAACAATAATTCTAATGTAATTTTGAAAAAAACACTACAAGTGAGGTTATAGTTATTCGTAGTCTTCTTTTATTAATTACTCTTAACCAATACCCTATACTTACCAGCAAGTTGGTCAATTCGATTTATAAATTATTCAACGAAGAAACTCTTATTATTTAGGAGAAGCCTGTAATAAGACTACATTAAATATATGAAGAAGAATATTTTCTAATCTCTTGTTCCCGAGGAAAAACTGATCCGACAAAAATCGCCACAATCACACGTGAGATAGAAATTATTTTCGGGGGAGCTCACTAGTCACGAAGAAACGGAAATACTTTAAAACATCAATATACATCGATAAATAAGATAACAAATGAAATAAACATAGGTTTGAAAATGCTTCGTTAGAATGTTACGCCAAGAGAAAGATTTCGTCCGGAATCCGTGATATCTCATAATCGTTCGGAATTATATTATAAGGACTTCGAAACCGTGGTTTCTTGTTTACCTGAGAAAGTGAAAGAACAGGTCCTAGAAATATATCATTATTAATTTTCTGAGAATCTGAGGTAAAAGGGGTTTACATAGGGATTTATATACCTGTTATTTGCTTCTCGTACAAGATCTTCTTAAAATGGTAAAAAAAATTATTTAATTTTACTGAAATTGATACTTGTAAAGTCAAATACAAAATAAAAATAAATTTGAATTACCAAAGTTTATTGACTTCACATTTATTTTTTATAACCTTTTTTTGCTTTCTTGTTGATATTATTTACATAATATTTCTCAGAATTAAAGTTTTATTGTGTTTATTGCTCAGTTAACGGCATCATAGAAAATATAAATATCAAGGGTCTTACGCCTAATTATTATTATTTTTTATGAAGCTTAAAGGTTCCGGGGATCTGTTTTATTCACTTCTCAAGCAAAGAAAGCACCTTTATACTTACAAACAATTATATGACACATTATAAAAAATAATAAGACATTCATTAAGGCGCACGCGCACACGCACACACACACACATACACACAATGTGTATATATGTGTGTGTGTGTGTGTGTGTGTGTGTGTGTGCGCGTGTGTGCGTGTGTGTGTGTGTGTGTGTGTGCGTGTGTGCGTGTGTGTGTGTGTGTGTGTGTGTGTGTGTGTGTGTTTGTATTGTTTTGTGTGTTGTGTGTGTGTTTGTATTGTTTTGTGTGTTGTGTGTGTGTTTGTATTGTTTTGTGTGTTGTGTGTGTGTTTGTATTGTTTTGTGTGTTGTGTGTGTGTGTGTGTGTGTGTGTGTGTGTGTGTGTGTGTGTGTTGTGTATTGTTGTGTGTGTTTGTGTGGGCGTGTGTGTGTCGTGTGTATTGTTGTGTGTGTGTGTTTGTGTGTGTGTGTGTGTGTGTGTGTTTGTGTGTGTGTGTGTGTGTGTGTGTGTGTGTGTGTGTGTGTGAGAGAGAGAGAGAATAAGGGTAGAAATATTACCTGATTACAGATGAAATAAAATATTTTTAAGTAGTAAAATATTATTAAATATTATTATAAGTTAAAATTAAATTAATATACTTATAATGAGGTAAGATTAAATAAAACATTAATTGTTGATAATATAAAATTTGTGTATTAATGTTTCTAATTATATAGATAAAAAGCAACCAGTTAAAGGGC
This sequence comes from Prosapia bicincta, assembly GCA_036971475.1. NCBI lineage: Eukaryota > Metazoa > Arthropoda > Insecta > Hemiptera > Cercopidae > Prosapia > Prosapia bicincta. The sequence continues at coordinate 37,292,578 of JBAIZL010000001.1, forward strand.
AGTTTGGCAGTTCCAAATAAAAAACTTAAGACGTTTCATTCTTTCTCTTGATAGATTAATGAAGAGAAACAAATATAAGTGGGCATTCGAATCTTATACTTGTTATAAGAAATAAATCAAAGAATGTAATCTAAAGCTTAAGAACCCATGTTTGACACGCATCTTGTGTTAAAGGTTTTCTAACATTAAAGTCATTATTTTAATCCCTAAAGGAAATATTTTATTCGTTAATACGTAAGTATAAAAGCTCTATAATTTTGAATATACTCATTGCATATTATACGCCAGTTTTAAGGAGTGCATTGGCCCGTAAAAGATAATTTCCTTTAAGACATTTTCCTGACAGAAGTGAAAGTCAATCGACACCTCAAGAGACGTGTAACTGATTAAGGAAGCGGCTATACATGAAGAGATGACAGGACAGTAGCCTATATGATGCATGTACAAGGGAAAGTCAGGCTTGTACATTAGTGCTAGGCTACTGTAAGGAACTTTCTAAGGGTACGCTGAGCGTGAAACTATGCTATTGTTCTCCGACCAGCATGTCGACATCACAATGAATATGTGTTTGTTCAATATTTGCGGGAAACGAAACAATCACTACATAACGAAACACAAACAAATTTGTCGTCTATTATTGTTAGTTTAAAACTGTTTAAAAAACTCTAAGCTTACTGAAAAATTAATTTCTTTAGAGTTTAACAACGTTTAGTAATAGGTGGAACACGAAGAAATTTGAAAAATAGATTTCACTATTTCGTTTAATTTATAATAGGATTAAAAAGAATTAGTGGGAATACTTCATGATTTAAACTGAAAAAAACTTTATAACTTAAATTTTGTTGTGCATTTGTACGCGATTTTCTAGAGCTGTGAAAGGTCCTTAATATTAAAAATATGTTTTAATATGTGACCCAAACATACCATATATAGCGTAAGGGATAAAACTCTTTCATTTACCCTTTAGAACATTAACAGTACGTGTGGGAGTGTTCTATAAATAGCTACTTTCTGTCTGAGTACAATTTTATCAAAACCGTGAATTAATATTGCAGACAATATTTTTTTAAATTTAACCGGTCGGTTTGTCTATCTCTTTAAACTATTTATTTAAAAAAGTGACTTTATATGAAACATCTATTTAAATATTAGGGCTACTAAACTAGTAGTGAACACAAAAGAAGTGTAATTGTCTATAATTAGAAATAAAATTAAATTAAGATTATATTAAGTTTAAAATAGAACAAACTTATATTACATTTAAAATATATTATAAGTAATATGTATTTTATTGGCAGGCCCTATTAATAATAAGTCTTTTTATAAAATATTAAGACTTATCGGCAAGTCAATATGTTTAATTGGCAATAAATATCATTTACCTATTAAGACGTTAAAGTTTTTAATGATGACTTAATTAGCAAAATATTACGCCGATCATATATAGGCCCTATCATTTTACGTTGCTAAACGGAACATGTCATATAAACGTTAACAGAATGCGTTAGAATGTTTCTTTAGTGTTTATATAGTTATTATTAGATATATTTGCTCGCCGACGCAACATCAAGCAGTTCTTTTACTAATATTGACGATACCTGTTGCTCTAGAAGTGGGAAGCCTGTAAGCGGCAAACGGATAGGCCTATATTTGCTCGCCGACGCAACATCAAGCAGTTCTTTTACTAATATTGACGATACCTGTTGCTTTAGAAGTGGGAAGCCTGTAAGCGGCTAATGGATAGACCTATATTTGCTCGTCGACGCAACATCAAGCAGTTCTTTTACTAATATTGACGATACCTGTTGCTCTAGAAGTGGGAAGCCTGTAAGCGACAAACGGATAGGCCTATATTTGCTCGCCGACGCAACATCAAGCAGTTCTTTTACTAATATTGACAATACCTGTTGCTTTAGAAGTGGGAAGCCTGTCGAAAAATGTCGAAAATATTATCAATGATATCATTGTTTTCAAATAGTTGACATTTATAAAAACATGGAAAGGTTTCAAATACCTTTCATTCAGGTAAAAAGAAATATCTAACCACCAGGTCAGTGATCTGTGCTAAATTTAACCAACAATGTTTTGCTGAAAGTGTATTCTCGATGTGAAGTTTTTTTTCCAATCACGCCAACTTTAAGATGTTTCAAAAAACATTTAAACAGCAGAGATAAAAAAGGGTAACAAAGATTAGAGGCATCTTCTTAAACACGAAACAATTACTACGTAACTCGTATATAATCATCGAGAAAGGAATTAGAATTGTAAGTTAATACACCGTCTACTTACTTTTATACAGAATGAAGGCTTGGTCTCTTACAAAGTTCAAGAGTTTGAGTTATAAATTTCTCCATCGGGGAATGTACGCGGTATCCTGAATAGATAAGAGAACGAATGTGGCAGTCTCGCATAAACTGCGCAAAGTACGAGTTATTAAAAACAAAATAAAAATTAGAAATTGGAGTATTTTGATACGGAACGGAGATAAATGTCATCTACTGTAGTTGATTATAGTTACAGAGGAAAATAACTGAGAAAAAAGTGAGGAGGTAGGTAGGAGGAAAAGATCAAGGACTAAGAACATACAAGATTTAAACCATTGTTTTTCTGTATAATTATGTAGAACTGAAGAGCAAAAATAAGAATTGCCAACCTCCGAGATTTATTTTCGACGAACAACTGAAAAGATTGTTATTACCAAACAACTGCCGGGAGAAAATACATAAGTGTTTGAAAAAATTGCTGTTAACCTTTATTCAATGATTGTAAATGTCTTGTCCCTATTAAAATTTTTTTTCCAGACAGTTATAGCCCTGACATTATTTAAAGGTTAAATTTAATGCTATAGAAATCCGCCATTAATGTAATAAACAATGTAGCTCATCTGATTAAAAACGTATTTTATGGATCTTGGATCAAAGAATAACAACACGAATTCTTTACCCTTTTCTTGAATATGAACAGTTGGCAAAATTTGAGGGGAAAACATGAAGATTTTCTAAGCGACTTTTATAAGGTCAGTAGTGAGTGGTTCCAGACGTTACGGGGGTCTGGGCGATACCTTATTGCGGGACCGCTAATACCGGAGGTTTAGGGTTATGGAAAACCCGTCAATCAAAGGCATTAGCTGTTCTACACGTAACGGGGCCATGGGCTATTCGTTAATGCGGGACCCCTAATACCAGAGGTTTAAGGTTATAGATTACCCGTCAATCAAAGGACTTCGCTGTTGAAGACGTTACGGGGCCATGGGCTATTCGTTAATGCGAGACCCCTAATACCAGAGGTTTAAGGTTATAGATTACCCGTCAATCAAAGGACTTCGCTGTTAAAGACGTTACGGGGCCCTGGTAAATTCGTTATAGCGGGACCCCTAATACCAGAGGTTTAAAGTTATGGAACGCCCGTCAATCAAAGGTATTAGCTGTTCTTGACGTTACGGGGCCCTGGGAGATTCGTTATCGCGGAACCCCTAATAACAGAGGTTTAAGGTTATAGGACACCCGTCAATTAAAGGACTTCCTGTTCTAGACGTTACGGAGCCATGGGATATTCGTTATCGCGGAACCCCTAGTAGGGTGTTAAGGTGTTTGAGGATATGAAGCATCCCTCAATCAATGGAAATTAAAAAACCATCAATTTAAAATAATATTTAAAACTTGTAGTCTATTTTAAATTTGTTTGTATTAAACTTTAGTATATTGTAGCATATTTTGTGATATTTCAAGTGCTTACATATGTTCTCGAAATTAATGTATCAAACCTGAAACATAAATGTGGGATATTTATGAACTAAAGTTTACTGCATAAAAGTTTAACAAAATACAAGAATTTAAAAACAGTCCCTAAAAACGTAGCTAAACAATGTGGAAAATAAAACCACCACCAATTTAAATCAAAATTTGAATACACCGTTTTAGTATTGGAAATAAATAACTGAAAAGTTTCTGTTCACACAAATAAACAAATTATAAGTACAATAATTGTATGTATAGTATAATACTTGAATCCTCTGTGACAAACAATATGAGGCAAGAACCTACTGGTAGCAGTTCCAAAGACAGTCTAGCTCGTGTCACGTTTTGAACGGCACCTGTCTGCGAATTATTTAGACCTTTTCATATAAATTTAAAATATTTAGCTTATATATTAATGCGTTAAACTAAATTAAAGTGTATTTTATAAAACCTTATTTTATAATACTTTTGTTTTGATTTTGGTTTGACATGGTGTCATACAATGAGACTGCGTGTTCACTGTGTTTATAATTCTAACCTTAGTCTCAGATAGAATTTTCTTATAATTTATATTTAATTTTTAAGTCCGTAGAAACAATGTTCAGACAGATAGCAGACAACCATTGTTAAGATAGATTCTTTAATGTAAATAATGATTCTTATATTAAACGTGTTACGCTATGACGATTTAATATTTAATACCGGCGGGAAGTCCTAAATAAGAACTCAAAATTAGTCAAGAGGCAAACGGTTTATGCCATTTTGTTAAATTTAAGGTGACGCTAGGCGGGCGCAAATCTTAGGTGATCATACCTCTCGCCCCACCTGGATTCGGCCCGGTCTAAGATCGCCTTCGAACGAGCGCAAACATTAAGTCAAACGCTTGATATGATTATGACTTAAATATTTCAGCTCTTAGTTTTCATTTAATTTTCGCAAATAAATTTTTTGAAGTTGCAAATATTTCAAAACTCGATGATATTTTAAAATAGTCTTCAATCTCTTCTCTGTTTACAATTTAATCGATTTTATAAAAGAAGCTATATTTTGTTTAGGCCTATACATTAAGTTGTTATGAAATGCTTCGAACAATGGTAAAATTACTTTATTAAAATAATAAACGATGGTAATGTTGAACAAATACAGACATATTATACACGATAAGAAAGAAGTGTCCTTAAAACACGTTTCTATTATGAAATAATTTTGATGCCATGAGAAATTGAGTCTTACGCCAAAGAATAAAGCTATATACTTTTGATTGATTCTAAAAAGTTTCTTTAAAATAAACATATTGTCTTTTATGGGCTTATAGATAACTGCGTTTTCTTCATTTGAGTACTGTTAATCTATTCCTGGGAACAGATAACAATGTTTAGACATAGTCTTACCTGTGTTTTCTAGAAAATTGACTACTGCCTTCTATATTCGTGAAGACAATACAACTGTCAGATACGCCTGCTAAATCATTTCTACGAAAACAATTCTGTATCTTCTTCTGTCAGCAGACACTTTGATCTTCAGCAAAGATCGCTTCCTTGTATTACATTAACACCCATTCATTTTTTCTGTTATGAAAACGAAAGTGTTTAACGATGTGGTAGCCGTTCGGCGCATGCCCAGGACCCATATGTTCCGGTCTGTTGACGTCACCGGATGTTGTCGTGTGCCAGGCAGGAGGCAGATCCACCGTTGTTTATAGCGGTAACGACATTACAAATAATAACTTTGTGGCGAGATCATTTAGTTCTACTTCGAGTACAAACTGAAGTTCCTTTACCGATAGGATGTCTGTGCCTTGGGTAAAAAAGGTGGTTTTGTCGGCCAGACTTCAAGTCCGGTTAGTAGTTGCGCATAGTCTGTGACACAGGATGTTACTCTATCTTCCGAGCAACACTTGGGGCAAAGGAAACACACTGTATTCACATAGACCAATCAACGCCCACTGTTTGTTTGCAGTTTATTGTTAAGGAAATATCGCTAGGGAAATGTATCTCGTTACTACTTGTTAATATTTTACTTTTTTCAATTCCTTCTATTAGCTCACACTCTCCTGATATATATCTTGTACAAATTTTCAATCGTTACAAAAATATGTTTCTATTCATCAAATCAAGATTTATATGTTCAAATACAATTATTTTAACCTATAGGGGATGACAATTGATGTTAATACAGTTTATAAAAATTTGGTGGTTCTAGGTCGGAATCGAACTGAGTATATTTATGTTCGAAGTCTAGCGCTTTAACACTGAGCAAACTCTCTCATAGCTAGAAATTTACTTTTCTAAGATGTATACGAACTTAACTTTTTCCCCATCTGGTTGTCGTCGAAACCTCCATTGCACATCCTTAAATTGTTGCCATGGATACCACACAAAATCATAAATAATACTCTAGGATTAAAAATGAATGAAAGGAATAACTCAAACAAACAAAGTTGGTTGGATTAACGTTATCGAACCTTGCTTTACAAATGGACAATACGAAAAGAAACTACAACACAATGCAAGCGACGAAAAAAGAAAGCATCTAAATAGTAACAAACAAATTAATAGTCCAACACCATACATAGAAAGGAAAAGGGAAATTGCAAGGAATTTCGCTTTCTATTTTCCACTTAATATTCTTATAGTGACATGTGTATAAGCCTACTCATATCTATATTAATTGTAATTATAAGCTAAAAAAGAAACGAAAATAAAATTTTTCTTTGTTGATTTAAGTAGGAATTGATTTTTAAAAATCTTCTATTAGATTTACAAACGTTTTAATATAATTTTGAAGCTTTTTGACAAGCAAGTTGTTCTATAGTTATCCAAGTATTAAAAATGAAGAATAATTTATTCTGCGCATTGAAAGCTTGTTTTTAACTAAAAACACTTGCACATATGTTACACTTGCCTATATTAGCATTTACTTTTAGGATTTTCGAGGACGGCCATTTCAATTACAATGAAACACATCCCCTGATAACGTCGCCCTCAACAACCATAAAAATAGTGCTACCATAGTTTTCAGTTAACAAATATTTACCTTAAAAAGTCATTTAGAAACGATTGAATAAAAGAAGAATTAGTTTCATAAGCAAATTACCTTCTTAGTACAAATATGGGTTAGGTAGCAATATTCAAGTTTTAGCACCATGTCTTACATATCACATAACTTTTCATCTCAACTCACACAACTACAATGTATATTATTACAGTACTTCAAATAGAATAGATATTTGAAGTTTCTTTATTGTTAATTATTATAATTATCAATTTATCTAATGCCACAACAAAAGGGATTAGCCGAATAATACTTAATCGACAAAATTGTTGAACCATTATGTATATATCGATTACCAGAAGCTATTATCACTAGGAGGTAAAACTGCATGTTTCTGATAAGGCATCTAAAACTGCAGGGAGGGTTACATAACGAATTCCAATATTGTATTAATATTATTTGATTTGTTACTATTGAATTATTATTATAATTGGCATTGGTTATATGTTACAACTATTAATTGTGATATCTTGAACTGTGTTCGATGAATATTATTTCAAATCATGCTCAAACGATCATTTATATTTGATTTTATTGTAAATTCTATTTAGTATTATTACGTGAGGTTCTATTATTGTGGGAGTATCATTGTGTGTGTATATATATATATATATATATATATATATATATATATATATATATATATATATATATGAGATACATATATAAGTAATTTATCGTATGGAATATCGTGTAACCCATTTTTCACGCGTTTCGAAACTTATGTTTCATCTTCAGATTTAAAATAATCCTCATGAAATGAGATTACTAATACATTTAAGATCCTATTAATTAAAAGAAAACACAAAAAAGGAAATACAGGAAAATACACTAACCGTGACGGATGTAGTGTATCGTGTATTTATCCTTTTAAGTTGGAAAGTATGTTTTGAAACCTGTAAGAAGTGTGAAATATGTCACAAGTCGGTTCGGTAAGATTTTATATTCTTTTACAATTTCGTTTGCATTACTGTACTTTCACACATAATTAAACAAATTGTTTTATATACATTCAGTTCAATTTCACAGATAAAACTATATTTTCCTTGAGAAAAGCCTTTACAGGAAACAGATTTTTAGACGCAGTTAAAGGAGCACAAACTGTAGAGCCGGTGTTTGGTTTGCTGGGTGACTTCACCTTCAGAAAGTCTACTATCCAATCAATAGAGTTGTCACGCGTAAAATTAATAGTAGTCCATAATTAGAATATTTGGGATTCGAAAATTCCATAATCCTTAATCAATAGTCAATAATACTCGGTACGAAATGAACGCGTTATGTTATTTTAAATATGGTTATATGTTTGAACTTAGTAAATTTAAAAGTTGCCGAACATAAATTTAAGTAAATTTGCGTAAAACTTACTCAGATATAATGTCTTCGATTACACTTAGTATTTCATTAGTATTTCACTGATAAAGTCACTGATTAAGTTTGCTTAGTGCAATCGAAAAATTATATCTCAGTAAGTTTTCAAAAATGACAAACTTTAAGTTGGGCAAATCTTTCATTAGTTAGGTTCAAACGTTAAAATGTTTTCGATCGTCATGGACATCAATATGACGATAAAACAATTTAGTTTTCACAAATGCAATTTTTGTTTTTCGATATACGAGTATAATCAAAGTAATGATTAATGTATACTTAGTTGTTAAAAAATATAAATAAATTCTTCTTAGGTGTTAATCTACGAATTTGGCCGTTTTCGCTTTCCATCCTAATACTTCTATAAATGAACTTACCACTTACATACATTTCCCATTCCAATCCAAGTCTTTCTGTGCCCTTTGTCTAGATGGTGCCCTCTCTAAGTGTTTTCTTTGTTACCTTCATACTGCTTTATATATTTGTGCTATTTAAGAAGTTTAAAGTAATTACTTTAATTACTCCAATGGTTAGCAATTCTCTTTATGTTTACGAAAAGCAGTCGATTACAATATAAAAAAACAATTTATTTCATTTATCTGATTGATTTAATTGACTTTTATAAATACAAGGAGAGAAGGAATGAATAATGAAAGATTTATGATAAAAAATATGTTACCTAGTAAACTAGCGGGTATTGTTTGGATAAAACTGAATAAAGATTTATACGGTCATTTAGATTTATATGGTCATTTAGAATTTACTCTTTCTTTTTTAAAGAGTCTTGCGACTTTTATAACGACAAATATTTACCTAATTTCTATTGTTTCAAATAACTTCAACCCTTAAAGTAAAAGAATGTTTATTAAAAACTCCTTAAACATTTACAACGTTGCTAACTTTGTAATAAACCTTTCCTACTTCAGAGCCGGAGACAATTTGATACTAGGCATATTTCACAATAAACACTTTTTCATACTTGCACTTTTTTGTGAAAGTAAATAAATATAGTTTTTGTATTTGTTGCACTTTTCGAAAAAAATTAACATGTATTTTAAAACTACTTAAAACTAATATATTTAATATGTATTATTTTTGTTACGAGATATGGAGAGATATTGTTTATTATTTATACCTTGTATTATTTTATGAATTTTGGTACAATCTTCATCAATTGCCTATATAAGCATATAGGTCTATTACAAACAAAATAGACTATATATGAGCCTAGGTGTATACTGTCATAAACTCTATATAAATAGTCTAATAGCCCTATTTAAATACAGTACTTATTGTATATTCTGTAGATTATATTATATCCCTCTTATTTAAGTAGGTCTATTTCATTTCTGACAGAAAAATGTAAGATAACATTTTCCGATATTTTTTTTCAACATACGGAAATTAATGTTTAATCTACTATTTCGTCTGTAAAGGCTTAATAGCAAATACAGCTATTGTACCTGCATGGTGAGCAAATTTTCAAACATAACTTGATAAAAACTAAATGAATAATTAATCTGTGTTTTTCTTCGTTTTTGTGGCTTTAAGCAAATAGGTTCTACTTAAACGAATTTAAATTAAATTAATACTTTAAGAGTGAGACATTTACAACTAATAGAAAAATTTGCAGAAAACTTTATAATAAACTATTGTTTAGACATAATAATCAATGTCATCATTGTTTTCAAGTTACTTTCTTAATATTTATTTCCAACCTATATATTTTTGCTGAAAGATATTGTAATAGATGAAACTTGTTGTATTGTTCATCTTAAGGTTATGCTCTTGTATTTTTATATAATTATTTTTAAAAAAACCTTACTTACTGATTTGTTGTTTGCTTTTAGCATTTTTTTCAGCTCATTGTTCAACGTTGTAAGGTACATAAGACCACTGAACAAAAGTAATGACTAAGTTGCAAAACGTATAAGGAGAAAAATATCATTAGGCCCTGGCCTAAGTAGCTGTTTTGATACATTTAATTCGATCAAATATTCAGCAGTACTTTCATGATGGAAACACACTTATAAGTTTTATATAAGTATAATTATTATATTTGAAAGGTTAAGATGAAAAAAATAATAAGTATCAAGAAAATATCTTCAAAACAATGATGACTTAGATTTTAATTTCGAAATAATTTATTGAATAAAGTTTTCCCCAAAATTTAGCTATTCAACTTAAATAGATAATTACTTCTATTTATGTTAACAACTAACGAGATATTAAAAGGTATAGAATTGAAGGCTTAGCTCTGCACACAAAATGACCCCGACTTAGCAACGGGTACACAGAATTATAAACAGTTTCCCCTTTACATAAATACTAATCAGTCCTTGAGGTACTTCATGAATCTTAGTTTGATATTTAAATATTAATTATTATAATAAAATATTATGGAAACCACTGACGGTTCTTAAATGATAGACACGTCATTTATATTATTACACTCTAATAAAAGTTTATTCAGAAGACAGAAATTGTATGACGTAGGCCTACTTTACATTGAACTTACATATCTATAACTTTGGAATTTGTCAAATTGGCCACATTTTAAACTAATATTTTTGTGTTTAAAATTATCACACCAGGAAAGGAGGTGCCGAGACCCCTTAACATTTTTTGTACACGACTGTAATAAATTGTTAGATGTATCTCTTTCTCTTCGCCAAATATTACAAATTGTAGCTACTATTTTAAATAGTACCAAGTATTATTTGTTGGAATCAAAAGGTAAAAGAAAATAACTCTTAAAGGCCTAATACCATGAATGATTATGCAGTTTAATCTCCTGCCTATGTGCTGCGTAATAGATACACCTACTATATAAAACTAGTGTCAAGATGTAGGTTTTTCCTAGTTACCAAACGATAATGTTTGACGATTAACCATTTTAAAATATATTATATCATTGTTTTATTAACTAGCTTGTTTAGTTTATTGTACAAGGATGCCCGGAATATTTTTATTCATTAGCCTATTATTAAAAAAACTTTATAACTATTTTCCGAAATAAATATATATTGAATTAGTTATTTTTTTAATTGTTTTGGTAATTATTAAAATGTATATGTTCAAATAAATTTGAATATATATTATTATTGCAGTTAGGTAACAATAACAATTCTAACCTGTATAAAATAAATTACCTATATTTTTATCTCCTGCCAGTAACTAATATTTATAATATTCTTAAAACTATTAAGTTTATTAAAACACTTCCAAAGTGGATTAAGTGCACATCGGCTTATTAAGAATATTCATAAAATATTAGGCAACTGTTCTAACACGTCGAAGGTGAGGAAATGCACAAGGCTGTGGAGGAGGGAAAGTCTCGTGCCGACCGCGATTCCGCTACTTCTCTGCTTCCTTGATAAGTTACACAATACATAATCTAGACTTTGTCACATCGCCGCAATTAGAGAGTAATTGATCTTTTTTATCTGGTTAAACAATACCTCTTACAGGACAGGGAAAACTATTTATTTTAGGTTATATTGTTCCTAGAGCGTAAATTACCGCATAGTAATTATTGTAATAGTGATTTGCAATATAAATCATAGCAAAGAGAACGAGGCAAGAAAATGTTAGTATATTTTATCAGAAAGAGATAAAAACGAAAACAAAGTAGGGTTTTAAAGGAGACAAAATTATTTATATAGAATACAATATGATAGTCCAAGCTATCAAGGAGAGAAACTATCGAAAGGTAGTAGAAATGTTTTGCCAAAATATTATAAGTTCTTAACAAATAGGTATAAGGTAATACCAAAATTTAATATGCAGAAAAATAACTTCAATTTGAAAAACTTTGATTAATTTTTTTCAATACTAATATTTTTTACATAAATAAAAATTAATAATCTGATTGTATAAGATAACAAAAACACTTCAAATTAAACATAAAAAATCTCCTACCTGATTGAAAAGAAAATCTATTTTAAAGTTCTAAAAGTTATCATTGTTTAGTACCATTATGGATACAAATATAGAGCTTGTTCGGTAAATTCAAATAACCATTATTTCTTTTAGTGACCTCCGTTGAAATTTGTTAAAAATGAAAAATTGGACTAGATATTACAAAACTCTAACAAAAAAGTTTGCAAATCAGGTAATATAGACAGGTGAAATTACAAATAAACGAAAAGACATACTTCTCAGGCGTCTACTATGGCGGTACAAGGCAAAGTGTAAACTGCAAATGTGATATTTAGCAACATAACTTTGTTATTTTAGACGCTCGTTATTTCTGAAAAAAATATAGTTTTAAATCTATTTTTGATGTTTTTATTTATAATTTGACGATATGTTGTATACTTTGCTTTACAGCTAAATGGCATGGCACCCATGGTGAGGAGGTGGCCACCCCTTAACTTACCATCAGCATTAAAATGTCCAAGCTACATTTAAAATAAATATCCAGGTATCATTTATGGACCAGCGCATTTTTTCAAGAACATTATTTTAAAAATTGGCGAATTGTAGGGCATGACTTAAGACTAAAATATTTAAATACAAAATGTGTGTTTTACTTCAATATTTACATCTTATTGTTTTAATATTCCATATTATTATGAAAATCAAAAGACATTCTTTCTGAAAGTTTCTATAAATCACTTCTTTTAAAAAAAAGTACGAGTAACTACATTAATGTGTCTATTTTCTTTATAAATTAGATACCGTAGTTTATTATTTTATAAGTAGTAATAGGTTAAATAAGGTTAAAATTTGAATATTTTAGCTGCTTATATTTTTAGTAAGCAATACCATTACATCCAACCAATCCCTACAAACTTTCATGTGAGAGCCATTATAAATGGTATATTATAACCAATAATTGAGGTTTCTCTATTACCAGGTGAATAAAATAATCATGTTTTGCATTTAACGCTTTTTGCTACAAATCATTGAACCAAACAGCTTTGATGTAACAACTCGCTGAATTTTAAATTTGAAACTATTTAGATGTTTAAGTAATTTATTAATTAGTGGGTTTTTGTGGTGCATGACCATCGGCGAAACTTTTTGGTTTGAAGGTTGTTAAAATATAACATTATAACAATATATAGATTTGATGATGTTATAGTGCCGAGGCACTGTAGGTTTCATAATGCAATCAGAAATGTAATACCTCAAGGAGCTTTTAACAAATATTAAATTGTAAATCAGTAAGTCGTTATTGTAATAAAATAAAACTTATTTATTTGAGAATGCGCAAGTAAAATATACATTTTGTGCAACAACAAGATTTCAAACATAGACCTACATGTAGACATGTTACGCCCTATAGATATTATTTCGAGTTGGGGGGGGGGGTGTTTAGGGATTATTCCCCTCCACGGAAGGATTATAGTATCTTCTTAATCTGTTATTGCCTAAAACATTCCTTGAAATTGACCAGTTTTATAATAAATTACATGTAGGCCTAAATAAATTTCAAATGTATATTTTCTCCGGAGAAAATTCAAAAATTATAACTTCAAGATAGTTTACCATTAATGTTCCCAGTAAATTGAATTCAGTATAAATGTACGTAGGCCAGTAAAATGTCCAAAAAATATTTCAACCTTCATATCCTCGTTTGTCGATCACCAAAGATTAGAGAGATAAAACTTAAGAACAGTACCCATGACTCGTTATTGCTTAGGTTCTTGTGAAAATCGCTACAACAGACGTTGAAGTTTTTGACGAACTATCATGGAATTTTCGTTAATATTTTTTTTTTGTAGAATTGTAGTTTGAGAAAATAAAATTTTAAATAATGCTTTTAATAACTTAATACTTATTGAAAGCATTTAACCTTAGAAAGATAGCGTTCACCACGTCTAAGGCCCTATCGGAGTTTCAGCGCAAATGAGCTAGAATGTAAGCGCGCGTCATTTCAAGCCTATCTTTTTGATAGTTATTTTCCACGTTGGGGATTGGCTCTATGTTGTTTCTCCTACGAGATGGATCATAAACAAGTGGAAGTTTATAAAAAGAAAGTAGTGTTTTCTTTCTTAGTGCACAAATATATTAGTGAAAGGGAAAGTAAAAGAAGATATTGGATTCACGAATTTAATAGTGAGAGATATTTAAGGTGCATTCAAGACTGTTTTAATTGATTTAAGGGACGATGTACAAACATTCTTTAATTATTTTCGAATGTCTACTAGATCTTTTGATGAATTTTGTTTGGAAATCTAAAATCAGATGTTTGTTTTTGCAGATTACCTCCTAAGCCGATAGATTTTTTACCCTGTCTTTATACTCTTCGCTTCGCACATCTCATATTATCCAATGTTGTTTAATTTCCTCTATAAACAATTCTACATCCACGTCCAAATCTTCACTCTCCATAGCTGATAGATTTAATTACTATATATATATATATATATATATATATATATATACATAGATAGATAGATAGATAGATAGATAGATAGATATGATATTAAATAAAATGATTAGTAACTATGAAAGATTAATATTTAAAACTATAAATCATCATTGATATTAATAACAAATTACCAACCTAATTAAAATTAATGTTACACATTGATGTCCATTGGTTATTCAATCATATTTAAAGTTAAACATATAAATATTATGAAATTAGTAATTATATTATCGAAAACTTCCCTGAGAAAATGAAACAGATAGAAAGTAAGCTGCGGTGCATATGCGCTGTCCCATTACCAACTGTGTACTTGTGGAACACTGGCGATAGAATTGACGCCAAGATAGGAGAAGAAACCTTCGTCAGTCCAGATACCTATCGAGATAGGCCGAGGCTATCCGATAGCTATCAGCGTCCCATGTGCGTTGCCCCATTACTCCCAATGTACTTCTGCCTATCGGCTTGAAAACTATCTTGACGTCCCGATTACTTTCAAGCTCATGGCGCCGGGCCTAAGGTAACGATGAGGATCGACAAGTTAGCTACTACTTGGACCTGGCGCGGCACTATAGGTGGGGGAGGGGGATGAGTGGAGATTAGGCAAAGACCGTTCTGCAAACATTTCCGCGGATGTAGAAGTACATCACTTATACTAGTCACCGGCGCACGAGAAGAGCCCTGGCCCGAAGCTGGTCAAAACGATAAAGTCCAGCCTTGGGCCTAAAATCACAAAACGTCAGATTTACAGAATATTACAATGCAGAAACGGGATATTACATAATTTATTTTGTGCACCATTTCTTATTACAATTAGTACTTTTACCTATCTGTAAATAGTTATATTACTTAGGCTACTAAAATATAACTACTAAAAAGCTACCGTGCCGTTAGGTTATGTTTGTAGGTCAGGTACACAGGTCAGGAATACATCTGCAGCACATGTGCAGAACTGAAAACCTAGCGTGACTCATTTCTACGCCAGGGCTCTTCTCGTGTACCGGTGACAGACCATTACGTATTTCATCTACTGGAGCGCCTTCACGAGAGCCGCAAAGGCAATTGACGCAACCTGCATGAAGCAGACGAGTTTTTTTTATCTAGGCTAGTACAAACTATCTGTCAAGTGCCAGCTAACGTGTAAACACCTATAAATCTTACTCACTCCTAAAAATTTACATGATTCCTCAAATTAATGATTAATAACGAAAGTAATAAGTTCATTAATTGGTTTTACATCTTGGTATGATTAAACATGAGTAATATATATATATATTTGACAAAAAATACTCTTTTATGAAATTTAATCTGTGACTAGCAATATTTACAACTATACACGTTGAAATTTGTAAACAACATGAAAATGTCTCAAATTAAAATGTATAATTTAAATAATAATTAAATATCCAAATGATTAATTACTCTTGAAACATAACAAAAACTACATTAAAATCTTCTATACAACAAACCTAATAAATTTAGTACTTATTTGTATATTTTTAATCAAGTCAACAATTAGATAGTAAAAAAACAACAGAAGCTAGTTTCTTCACCCATTTATTTCTTCAGGCTCTCCTACCGCTCCCCTCTGTCCCTCAACCTGTACTATCTGCATGCTCACCCTGCACCTACTCAGCTAAAACATTAAACTTCAGCAGTTCAGATGAGGATTCCAACCCCTACACATCTGATGGATGGAAACCAAATTATATATACACATATTATGTATATATATATATATATATATATATATATATATATATATATATATATATATACACACAAACACTAACACACACACACACACACACACACACACACACACACACACACACACACACACACACACACATATATATATATATATATATATATATATGTGTGTGTGTGTGAGTGTGTGTGTGTTTTAAAAGAAACATTATCATTATTTTTTTAAAAGAAATTCTGACTTTTGTTTTATGGACGTAAAACACTTGTACGTGTATAGTGACCATCATTATATTTAGTTTCAGACAATTGAGAAAGGGAATGTGGTCATGGTGGAGGTTCAGCAACTTTGCTGGATTGTCATCTCCTTCTTGACACTGTCCTTAAGAGTGGTACAATCATGTCCGAATCCTGATAGCATCTTGCCTTGTCAATGTGCTTCTCATGGAGAGGAGATACAGATTTGGTGAGTTGAATTTTATAGAAATACTACGGGAAGAGCTATAATGTCTAGACATTAAGTATATTTATTACAAGTAAAATATATAAGAGCTTTAGATTAAGGGTTTAATTATGACTGTATAATACAAAATGCTGTTAAGCAACATTTTTCAATTATTAAACCCATTCAAGAGAAAAACATATTTCAAGACTGGTAAAAACTTGAAATGTAAATAAATTTTTGATAAAAACTTGCTGAAACAGAACGTTTTTCTTGAACTTTTCAATTATTGTCAGTGTCTGAATAGGTTATTCACCAGTATGGATTGATTAGCTGAATGGTGACAGTTCTCTAACTGGTGTTCTATAAAGAGGCCAAATGGCAAATGCAGAGTAAACTAACGAGTTTGTTCTTTTAAGATGATTGATTTTGGGCTCTAAAATATTTTGGTATTTCATATTCTTGGATTTGTTGAGTTACAATTATTTTTGTGACTGTGAAGTACTAACTTAACGTTAAGATATTGTTAAACAAAATGTTTTAACTGAGAAATATTTAATAGACTTATGGTTTAAGACTGATCTATGTAGTGGACATGAGTTACCTCAAGAACATTTCCTTGTTATTAAAAACAATGTATCCACTAAGTAAAAGATAAAGACATAATAGTGTTTTATAGCATAACAGCTCTTTATTTAAAAAAAAAAAACTAGTAGAAGTTTTGTTTCTAAAACATTTGTACTAGCCCAAATTGTGATTCATTTTATGATATTTTTAATTTAAACATTCAATTTAGAGGTACTTCACAGTGCCCTTGACAGGTAGCTGAGGCACACATTTTGAGAACCACTGGTTTAAATAATCTAGAATTTGATGACCAGATTTGTAAAACATTCACTTCTTATTCAATAACACTACTCAATATATCAACATATTTCTCAAGTTTCAAGGCAAGCAATTTAAGTAACTATTATTGAAAAGTTGCAGCATACGAAAATTTGTTTAAGATGAGTGTCAACAATTTGACCGATTAAGGCAAAGAAAAGAGAACATTTGGTACTTGGGTGATAGGTGTTATAGGCTTTGTTAACTAATTATTTATAGCTGCTTATTTTAAAGATAATAAATACATATTCAATTTTCAAAATAATTGTTTAATAATGATGAAATTTTAATTCCAGGTGCAGTCATGGGGAGGTTTCTAAAATTCTTGCAGGTCTACAACGCATTGCTACTGATCTCAAAAGACCTATTGATGAATTAATTATAGAAAACAATATTTTACCATCACTTCCAGGACGGGCATTTGCTTCATTAAATATAACCCGACTTATGCTAAGAGAAAATGGTTTGCAAAGAGTTACAGCTAGTTGGTTGGGAGGTTTAGAAACATCGCTGGTAGAAATTTTCATAGTAGAACCAGAACTTAGAAGTTTACCAGAAGAAAGTTTTGAAAATCTGTTGAAGTTGGAAGCTGTTACACTTCATGCTGGTGGAATATCACGACTTCCAGTTTTGTCTAACCTTAAAAAACTTAGGTATCTCCACTTTAAGCTACCTATTTTGGCAGATATTCCTCCAGGAAGATTTAAAACCTTACCTTCTTTAGAACAAATTCATATACTGTCCTCCCCACGTTTATCAAAACTAAACCAAGGTATTTTTGATGACTTACCCATGTTAATGTTGATCAACATAACTGAATGTGGTTTAAACTGGATTCACCCACGTGCACTGTCACGTCTTCCTGTTCTTACAGAACTATCATTAACAAATAATAGAATATCTGATGCAGGGGTTATTGGGAGATCTGTTAGAGAGCTACCATCCTTGGCAGTTTTAAAATTAGATGGGAATTTAATAGAAAGAATAATGGAAACTTCTTTTGTTGACATCCCACCTTTAAGAGAACTTCATCTTTCCTCTAATAATATTTATGAAATCCATCATGGGGCATTTCATCGGTTGCCCTCTTTAAGGATTATGAATATGAACAATAACAGGATAAAACGCATTCATAGTGAATTTTTTTTACAGCCTTTTGATAGTGAACTAGAAGAGCTGCACCTTGTTAATAATGAACTAGATCACGTGTTACAATTAAAAATATTGTTAGACGCATTGCCTCGTCTTCGATTTTTAGATTTAAGTTACAATAAAATTCAACAGATAACATACGGCATAATGCATGGGCATTCATTTCTTGAACGTTTACATCTAGACCATAACCGTCTTAAGAGGGTTGCCCCTGATTCGTTTGCTGGTATGCCTGCACTTCGAGAGCTACGCCTTAGGAATAACTCTTTGACAAATTATTTGGAAATGCCTTTGTGGAACCTTCCAGCTCTAAAGGTAAGATTTGGGGATATGATATACTTATTTTTCTTTATATATTTTAACTTTAAATCTATTATTACACCTCTTAAAATATTATTTACTGAGATTATCAAATTTCCATTTAGAAACAATCTTGTCTCTTGATTTATTGTTTCATATTTCAATCAATATATTTATGTAACACAAGTCTCACTTATGTACAATGTATGTTAAGACAAATATTAATTTGTAAATAGTTTTAAAATTTCTGAATTAATCTTAAGTTATTCTGAGTTTATCAGTTTGATTTAGATATGAAGTTTTGCCATTATGTAACTTGCCATTATGGAATGATCATTTTCATAACCAACTCTTTTCTCCCCAGAACATTAGAAAAAGTTACTAATCTGGTAAACATTTGGTAAAATTTGGTAATCACATGCTCTATTTCTCTTTCATTAGAGGCGTAAAGGGTAATTATTAACTGAAGAGTCAAAAATAGCTGAAAAACGATATACAGAAGTATTTGTGCTGAATTTATGTCACTTATTTATAAAACGAAGAAGATTATTTCGTCAGAGCTTCAGCCAAGCATTTGTTAATGTTCACTTTAAGATTGAAAGCCTAATAAATATTTAAAATACTAATCAGTCACTCTTTATCAAAATAATACAACTCGGAAAAACATAATAGCTATCAGGAACAACAAAATTTAAGAAGCATCTTGTGATTTGTGCAAGGGTGACATTACAGATGTCAACTTGTAGAACACATAAAGGTGCTGAAAGAACACAATATAGGTTAAAAATCTCACTGTTTTGTCTTCGTCTATGGGTTCATACTGGAACAATTGAGCAGCAGTACATTCCAGAAACTGTTCCAGTTTTACTATTTTTAAGTTCATTTTGTGTTCACTTTGCCATTTCTTTTCAGAAAACATATTTTTCTGGCTACAGTCCCCAGTGAGTATTTTCTTTAGCTCATTCAAGAGGTAGAAGTTGGTTGACGTTATTCTATGTTTTCGAGTATTACTAAGATTTACAAATAGATTGAAATATTGTATTTAAATTAGCAAGTTTTTAACCTTCCTGGTTTCCTTTATATGGTCAGAAAAGTTTTGATTTGAATTGAATGCTGAATCAAACTGGTTCTTAGTGAAGCTCCAATACTGTTACTTGATTGGTATTTTACATCTCGTTGGGAAAGGAGCACATTGTAAGATATTAGTGATTGGTATTTCCTATTCTACTCTCAGTTTTAATTATATTGAACTATCTCCATCCTTTCTAGAGGATTTTTCATTCATTGTAACTGAAACTACCAGCATGTATTTCATGATAGCTTTAACATATGTTTGATAGAGAATATCATGCATCAATTGCTAGTACAGTTGATTTATTTGCTTTATTAATCACTATTTCTATTTCACTTTCCAATTTAATTGTTCTGCCACAATAAAAAATGTTAAAGAAAAAGTTTTGCAGTTTTATAGTTAAAATTTTGGAATAATGTGGGCAAGAGAAAGGTTGAAGCATTTTTTTATTTCTTGCTAAATATGTTATTCCTGAAGAACAAATATTAAACTTATTTAGAACTTAATATCTGTTATTTTTTGCCTTATGTACCTGCTAATGTTTGATAAAAACTAATAATTACCAACATTACCTAATTTTATATCAGTGTGTTTGTTTTAAAAGCTAGAGAAATAAAAAAAATTTTATTTTAGGGCTTAGATTTGGCATACAACGAGTTTCATCACCTAGACAGAAGAATGCTTATTAATATACCCTCACTGAGGCGGTTGGATATCAGCAGCAATGCTTTGGTAGCTGTTGATTCTGCAGCCTTTCTAGGAACACCTTCCCTAGAGCATGTTAACTTGTCTCACAATGCTCTATTGGAAATTCATCCAATGACATTTCAACATTTAGTAAACCTCTATGAAATAGATATCGGCGATAATAGATTGAGAACAGTGGTACCAGGGCTGCCTCCTGTGCTAGAGTACTTACACATGTCAAGGAATCAGATATCTACATTGCCCGTGTCAAACCTAAGGCTTCCATCTCTAAAGCACCTGGATATCACAGGTAATGTTATAAATCAGAATTAATATTTAAATCTGTAGATAGTTTTTATTAAATGTTTGTAATTTTAAAATTAATTTAAAAATGAATGTTAGGCTATGTTTTAAAATTTTTGTTTGCACTTTAAAAATACATTATTGCAGTAAAATGGCAGTGAACTTGTACAATTAACGATAGTATGTAACTCTTGCCTTTAACGTTTTGTTTTAATGAGGATGGTTGTTAGGGGAAATGTTTTCCTTTGTCACCTAGGAATCATAATTAGAAATAAACAAAGAGTTACAAAGAGACATGTAACAGTTCCGAGATAAAAAAGAATACATTTATAATAATTACACCTCTTTTGTACAAAAAGTAAGTGCTACTAAACGTAAGGTTTTATAAATTGCTATATAAGTGGATAGTAATAGCTCAACATGAGGTCAATAACAAATAATTTAAAATGACGACTTGATTTGAAAATAACTATAATAAATATACATTAATGCTTTTTAACATTAACCCAGATATAAAGATGTGATAAACTAATAAGTGATTGATAAAATAATAATAGATTGATCAACTAAGTTAAAGGAGAAAAAAATGTTAGTTATAGGAAAATATATTAATGTTTTCTATCTAAGTCGAAATTTCGAGTTGAGTTGCTGCAATAAATTGCTGGTATATAAGCAAGTGCTGAAGCCTATATGGACATATAGATTGCCACTCTAAGGATGAAACAGGAGCAGCAATCTGCAAGTTATCGAGGGTTTCCAAAATAAAGTGTTAAGACCATAGTGAGGGCTCTTTGGTATGTCTGCAACTAGACCATATACAGAGACTTTAAAATGAAGAGAACTAGAGAGGAGCAGCAGTGAATCACTTTGAGTGGCTCCAGCAACACAAGAACCCTACAGCTTTATAGTCAGCTCACTGGGTGTCAGTGTGCATATTCAAGTGATATGTCATTAGACCTGGTTCCTTGATATCTCAGCGCTCGGAAAGCAAGCTATTAAATGGGACTTTTTAAATGCAGTATAAAAATAAATGTTTTTTTATAGATTAGTCAAATATTTCTATTTAAATATACAATATTTTAAATTTAACATTAACATTTTAACATAATTTAAATTGAATCAACCTTCTTAATTTAATGGTTTTTAATTAAAAAAATAATAAATCATCCCAGTTTTGGGAATGAGACAATATTTAGCCTACTTGATAAATGTTTTAAAGTTACTGAACTTGTATTATTTGAAGAATTTTTTTTCTTATATTTTTGCAGTTTCATTTTAGTTTATCTTCATTAATTTAGAAGTTTTAATAAAACAATTTAAAAAGTATTTAAATTGAATTATTAGATGCTTTATTGTGTAATACACAGTAAAACTACAAATGTATCAATTTATTGGTTTGCAGTAAAATAATGTTGTTTATATTGTTGTAATAAAAATAAAATAAATGTAATAAATCTCTTCTAATTTATAAAATATTTTTTTATAGGTAATGGAATACATAAACTGATAGGAGAAACAATAATGTCAATGCCTCTCCTAAGGACCTTTTTGGCAGGAGAGAATTTATTGCAGAACCTCGATGAGCACATTTTGGAAGGATTAGGCCGTCTTGAAACACTAGATCTACATGGTAACCGCATGGTTAGCATTCATAATAATGCTTTCAAAGACTTAAGGCGACTTCAAACATTGAATCTTCAAGGAAATCGCCTAGAGAACCTGAATTCAGAATTACTTAGAGAAAATATTTTATTAAAAGACCTTGATATTAGTTGGAATATGCTTCATCAGATTAGAGACCTGACTTTTGCAAACAACAGGTAATAAAAAATCACAAACTATCTATATAAAGTAAAAAATATAATCAACAGTATAAATTATATTGTAAAAGGCTTCACATTTTCTTCCTTAAATTTTATCTGCAGTCTCTTTAAATAACATGTAAGATTTTTGTTATCTTGAAAACGGTAAGTTCTAATAGTTTTAGTGGCAATAGATTTAATGATGTTTTATTTGACTCTGCTATTTAATAGTAAATATAACAACATAATTAATACAAATATTATATTTCATAATTTATGTTTTTTTTAATGTTTAGGGCACTTGAGAAGTTGGTCGTATCTCACAATGTCCTTACTGAACTGCCTAATGACTTAAATAACTTGTCTGAACTTAAATGTCTTGATTTAAGTAATAACAAGGTCCGTTCTCTACCAAATACCATAAATAAAATGGCATCCCTTGAAGAGCTTTACATTTCAAAAAACAAGTTGCAAACTTTAGGAGGAGGAGCATTTAATGGGATGCCAAATTTGAAAATCATTGATCTTGAAGGAAATGACCTGGAATTTGTCACTCCTCATGCCATAAGGTGAGTTTTAATTTTTACTGTTTTATTATACTTCAAGGGTAAATCCAGATCTTCCTTACAATGGAGAGGGTGATTTTCTGGTGATTATTTTAAGAAATACAGAAACGTTTGCTCATCTGCTCCCAATAGACTGTGGAATAACTTCAATGTAATATTAGTTTGCATTATAAGCTCATAAAGGTATCTGTGAGTTATTTATTCATAACCCTCCTTATTCCTAAATCTTGAGGTTTATGAATTCATTATGAAATTTTCAAGAACTGTTTTCTAAGAAATTCATTGTTTTCAAAATAAGATTTTACTTTATGTTCTTTGCTTGTGTTATAGAGGTTACACTATGAAAATTAAAATTAATTATAGGAGTCTGAGGAGGGGAGTGATAGTTTTTTCTGGATCCGTTTTTGATATTTTTTTTTTCATTTCAAGGTCATTTGAACAACAGTTATATTAGAAACATTTCCGTTGGACATTACAGGATGCAGAACAAAAAACCCAAAATAAAACTTTAATACTTTTAAAGTGTAAATTATTCCTTAAAATTTTTATTGTAATTTATTTGTGTAATTAGGTAGCACAATTATGAGATTTTTATAGCTTTTCAATTCAAATCTTTTCAATTCAAATACATATTCTAATTTTAAAAATTGTAATTTTCAAGGTTGTTATTTTCCAAACATTTATGGATTTCGTAGTAGTGCATATGTTACTACTAAATTTAATTAATCACTTAAACAGAAGTAATTGACTATCCGAATTTTAAATTTAGTAAATTTGTTAAACCTTACTGAGACAGAACGTTTTCATTCGCTATGTGGCGATCTTCATCAGTGTCTTCTGCTTGGAGATGTTGGGTCAAGCAGTGACGATTTTAAAGGCAGGATTTCGATAGTGTCAAAGAGTATGTGTGACATTTTGTGACATTTCCAAGCAGAAGACACTGATGAAGATCGCCACATAGCGATCGAAAAAGTTCTGTCTCAGTAAGTTTTAACAAATTTACAAAATTTAAAGTTCGGATGGTCATAAACTTTTGTTTAAGTGATTAATTAAGATTCACCGATCGTAATGGACTACAAAATTCAAGGACTATATTTAAGTTTAAACATATTTCTAAAATCTATTAATATGTTACTAATTTACAGATCCCTCCCTAATTTAACAGTTGTTAGGCTCTGCCGAAATCGCTTAACAACACTTCCAAGCGCTGCGTTTTCAAACCTACCATCACTTCTTTTCGTAGAACTCCAAGAAAATCAAATAACAGATGTAGCTAGTGATGCTTTCACTGCCGTACCTAGTCTGTTGATGCTAAACCTCAGCTTCAACCACTTGTCTGGACTGGAAAAAGCAGGACTCCAAAACGTGAATTCTCTAGAGATCTTAGACCTTAGTCATAACAGGTTGTCACGCATTGATGGATATGGTTTACCATTCATGCAGTCACTTATACAACTTAAGGTAAGATAAACATATAAGCATTTAAACAAAAGGAATATTATGCACAACACTTTACGCAATTATTTCAGGTCTTGGATCATCATGCAGAGTATGTTCTTAGGAAAACATTTAAAATATGGTAACAATAAACAAAGTGTATTCATGTTTTAGCATTGAATCATCAGTTTCCGATTAAATATGAAAGACAGAAGTTAATATTTTCAATAGACTGCCATTGGGAATATTTATCAGATAGATGCAGTAAGCATAAAAACTACTTTATGTAAAGTAGTAGTATATTTAAAACTAACTTTCAATGTTACTTAAAACATTCAATTTCTTTATATTACCCACTTTCATGGTTATTTTCAGATCTTTGACTACAGAGTTCCGGTTTAGTTCATATCCGTTCAAGGTTTGAATTTCATACTTTTTGTAAATAGATTTTAAGAATTCAAAAAATTTACTTTCTGACCAGTAATAAAAAAAATACCAAGTACTCCTTTTTTGCAGATTTGCAACTAGTTTTAGAGTGAATCTAATATTTATAATTTCAAACCACGAATTGTTAATTTTACTCAGGATATTCACAGACTTTGAGACCATATATTGAAGTCATGAGCTATGTTATTTTTAGAAGCCATGAGAAAAGAATAGAATTAAACATAACACATAATTTTCTTATATAATTTGTAAATCATTTCTTACTTTTCCTTTATAATATTTTGATATTTTTCAATAATTTTTTTAAAGTTTTGGAAAGTTATTCTAATAAAAAAAAGGCTCATTCATGACAATGAATCATGTAATTTCTGATTGGATAAAGATTTTTTTAATTTATAGTTTTGGATGAATACACTTATATTTCGATTACAGTAAACATTTAAAGCACAGCATATTCTATAGTACTAAGCCCAAATTGGCTAGTTGAAAGCCAGCAGTACAACATTATTTGCCTTTTGAGTTGGTCAAATCTTATAAATCGTTCTTTGTTGTGGTTTAGGATGAATAACTTGAAGTTTAGGTAAAATTCTCAGGAATAGAATACTGCAATAGTCTCAATTATTTCCAAAATATTTAGAAAAAAATACTAAATTTGTTTGGGTGCTTCAAATCAATCTTTTTACTAAGGTTTCTAAGTCTTTGACAAACTCTTTTTTTGACTTTTGGTTGTGTACTGGTTTTACAATGCTATGTACATGAGTAACATGAGACTTTACTAATATGGTGCTTATCATACTTAGAAATGAAAGAGATTGGCCATTCTTAGGTTTTCTGGGTACAGGATATTTGGTAGAATATTTGGACAAAGGAGTCCACTGGTCTTCATTACTTTAAATTCAGAATTCTACTTTGTACAGAATAAAACATTAAAACATTAAACTTAAAACTATAAATATATGTCAAGGCTAATGTGTTGGAAAATGAATAAGTAAGCTTGAAATAGGGATATGTGATACATATCCTTTCTATGGTTAGCCAAAGATTGGTATACCAAAGTTTACTTGTGTCTACGTATTTTCAGTTTCCACTTTTAGTACTTGGTAACCTAGAACATTAAAATAAATAAAGTAAACATTAGAGTATTGGAGATTTATTGTACTCTAACTATTACGTTTGATAAACTAAACTTTTATTAACGATAATTATTTTGAATTTTAATTATTACAAATATTTTTACCTATCTACATTACTGAAAATTAAAGCAAAAATATCTCTTTAGAAGTTGACAAAAAGAAAATGAATTGACAAGTATGCAAAAATTAATAAATGCAGATAAAACGATCACTTTTGCTGAGACGCTGTACATTCAAACCAATTCAAAATTACTGACTAAAAAAAAGAAATTACCATAACAATATTTACTGGAAGTTTGAATCTAATGAGGCAAATTGGAATTCAGCTTAATAGAACTTCATTAGCTGTTTGGAAATTGGTGTGCTCTAACGTTCAGTTCTGGTCTTGCAGTATAACTGGTGACTGTCAAAATTTTAACACACACACACACACATATACATACATACATATATATATATAAAGAAATAAGATAATTTACAAATACAAGAATTATTCAATTGTATATTCAATAAATTATTCTTGTATTTGTAAATTATCTTATTTCTTTATTAACACACAAGAATACATATTATAGTGTATATATATATAAAGAACTACGTCAAAATACAAATACAAGAATTATAATTGAATTTACAATTCAAAGCTTTTCGTTGGCTAACAGTATCAACATCATCAGGAATATTGAATTCTGTATTTGTATTTTGACTTTTGTTCTTTATTAATACACAAGAAAACATATTGCGATATTTATATATATATATAAATATAATACGTTTTCTTGTTTAATAATTTAAAACAACAAAGGTTATTCAAATTCAAGAATATTTATTAATTTATATCCAAAGCTTTTCGTTGGTAAACATTACCAACATCATCAGAACCTATGTTGTTTTAATATATATATATATATATATATATATATATATATACCATTGCTGCAGACTACCACAATATCATTACCTCATTAATGGACAGATCCTTAGATGAGTAATAAACTATCTCAAGCTATAAGTGAAAACATTTATAATCTACCTTATTTTATAAAGAAAAACATTTTAGGTTTGGTACTTACTAATTTTCCAACATGTAAGGAATTTCGTAAAACTAGGCAATTGAAACATATAATGCCTTTACAAATAATCCTGAATTTAGCTTATTCTTATGATACCAGGAAACATCAAAAAATAAAAAAAATGTTTTGATCTTTTCAATAACAACATCTTTCATGCATGTTATTCTTGGCTTTGTTATGCTGGTAGATCTACAGATTAAATCATAGGCTCAACTGTTTGTTTTTCTGCATATTTGTTAAATTAAACACATTTAATAAAAAGCAATCAAATGATTTGTTTGCAATAGAGATGCCCACTAATAACCCAGTCTTTTCTGTAAATGCGATTCTTCTGAGACTATGGTCATATATATATATATATATATATATATATATATATATATATATATATATATATATCATCTTAATATATACAATTGTTATATACCAAGTTATATACAAAATAATCAACACAGCATTCCGAAAAAATGTATAAAAAAATGATTGCTTAAAAACAAATATCAAAACTGTATGTATTATATCTACTAAAAAACTAACATTGTTTATTCTACCTTTGTCTTATATAACATTTAAACCACACATTAATCTATTGTATTAGAAAGGACCCTTCTAATCGGCTAAGTAGTGTAGGTGGCGTGGCAAGCTCCTAGTATCTTATACAAGCACTCAAATTATTAAAGAATTCTTAAATATTTTTCCTATTCTGAAGTTTAAACAAATTTTAATTTTAATTTTAGGTTGACAATAACAGGTTGTGCAACATTCAAGATTCTTCTTTTCGAAAGATGTTGCGACTACGTGATTTAAGTTTGAGAAATAACAAGATGACTACTCTATCTGAAGCAACATTCCGGCCTTTGAAGCAAGGCTTGTATAACCTAGAGATTGATGGTAAATGCACTATAAGTTAGAATATCTTAGGCATAATTTCAAAGTGCAAAGTCTTTTGTTTTGATACATTTGAACATTATTATCTCTAACCAAAATGTTTCTAATAAATATCCTTGAGTCTTATTTTTGTATTTAAATATGTAGGATTTCCAAGTATTGAAAGCCTGAGATTTATGTGAATGACTAGACTTAAGTAAATGTCTTGTCCGTGACTCACATCATTGAACAATGTACTGATCTAGAGTGAATGTGTCTGCTGAAAAATATCAGTGAGAAATGGTTTTTTTGACAAGTGATACTAATTAGTAAATTAGAAAACCTCAAGATGCACAACACAAAAACTGCAAGTTTTAAGTAAATGTTTTATTTAACAATTAATGTAGAGTTTTTTATAACCAATATCATATTTTAAGTAAAAACTCACAAGTGTCTGTATTTTAAACTTTGTCTGTAATGGTCCCCATTTCTATGTCCCTAACTTGTACTCTAAGTTATCCGAACTCTACAACCACTTGAATGTTTTTAGTTATTGCAGCACCATCTATGTAATCTCTTCAGTGTAATCTCATCCTTGTTTCTATTACTATGCATTCCAATATCTTTTGAGAGACAATTTACTTTCTAACATTGTCTTCACTGAGCTTTTTCATAACAGTTTTCAAATAGAAATTATAGTTTTTGGGCTGAGATATTAAAAAGCAGACGGAAACTCTAAAGGTATTTTTATATAAGGCGTGTTTAGAGAATACTTTTCTTCATCTATTGTTTTATCACTAAAAACATACTCTAATAATAAAGTATTAAATTTTTAATTGTTTTATTTAATACGATAACATACATTTTCTATAATTTTAACGTACAATAAAGATATTGCAGGACTTCCAGGATGAACCAAACAGTTGAATAGATATGAAATGAATTTCATAAGCATAATAATATTAGGTGACATTTTATTTGGTTTTCCTGTTTATATAGGCACTCATTAGAGGTTGAATTTTCATGAAGGAAAATAACAGTTGATATACAAGTAAAATAAATTTGTGAAAGAGATCTGTTTTATAAGTCTACTCCAATCATATATATAAAGAACTTAGTCAAAATACAAATACAAGAATTATAATTGAATTGCAATTCAAAGCTTTTCGTTGGCTAACAGTACCAACATCATCAGGAATATTAGCCAACGAAAAGCTTTGAATTGTAAATTCAATTATAATTCTTGTATTTGTATTTTGACTAAGTTCTTTATTAATACACAAGAATACATACTGCTATATATATATATATATATCAAAAACAATTAAGGTTATTCAAATACAAGAATTATTTATTAATTAATATTTGAATATAAATTAATAAATAATTCTTGTGTTTGAATAACCTTAGTTTTTTTTGTTATTAAACAAGAAAACACATTTTGTATATATATATATGTATATAAATGTACATATATTTTGTACATATATTTATATATAAATTGACATTAATACAGGGTTAATTGTATCTTTTATATTTTGAGTTTTGAGAGTCAAAAGAATTCTGGGATCTCTACATCTCTATAAGTCTTGAAAAATTCATTAACTTTTTCTTTCCCAATATTTTATTTTATACATAGTAAACCACATTCAACTTAAATTGAATAAAAAATTCTATCATTTGGAATAACCAATTATAAAACCCATAAGAAAGTTACGTTTTTAACATTTGTTTTCCAATAATTGAAAATAAATTTTGTGTTTATTTCACAGGTAATCCCCTAAGATGTTCCTGTGGTCTTCAGTGGTTGCAAATGTGGCTCAAAGAATTACCATATTTGAAGACTAACCCTGTCTGTCAGGATGGAACATTCTTACGTAATTATAGGATGACGCACAAAGATTGCTATGCAGCTAAGACGGATGATTTACTTGTAAACAGCTGTGACAGTTTACCGACTTCAAATTCAGGTAATAGAATTCACATAATTCTTTTAGTGATATTTTATTTTATAATTATTGTTTTTCTTCAGATTTTCAAAAATGGCAACTTGTTGGCTAGAATAAAAGTTGTTCATAATAATGCAGCATCAATCAAGAGATACACAGCATCTATGTTCAAAATTACAGTATATATATATATATATATATATATATATATATATATATATATATATATATATAATATATTATACATTAATTTCTAATTATGTAATAACAAAATTAATATAAACATTTTCAGATTTTAATTGCTTAGTTACCACTTACATTTATTTGGAAATTTATCTTTGTCTAAACAATGTTTTAAACATTTAGTTTAAACATAGTTTAATAACTATTTGTTCATAAATTTGTTGTTCTTTTTTATCTTCTACATCATTAAAATCATAAATATTTTCATCGTCATGTTAAGTTACCCAACTTGCACCACTATTTATTTCCTCTTGTTCAAACTCAGGTATCAAGTTGAGAACTCGTTTGTCATATTTAACAAAAAAAAAAAAAAAAAAAAAAAAAAAATACAATACCTAATTATAAATTTGATACATCATTAACTATTATAAAATCTCGCAAAATAAACAAGTAGATTATTGAAACGTTATTTAAAATGTAGTTACACATGTAGGTGGGGAATCATTGTAAAAACAAAAACACAGACATTGACTGAATAAGGACTCTAGGACAATTAAGTGTGCATCATTGTGGGGTAGGGAGTGGAAAGGAATGGTGTCATGATGTTCCTGATCACAGGCGATTCATAATAATCCACAAAAATTGAAAAATAGTGTGGAAAAGGTTGGGAATCCCCTCTAAGACATGTAACCAAGTGTTAAAAAAAATGGACGATGTTAATATAAAACATAGGCTAGTAAATAAAAAAAAAATTACTAAAATTATTTCTGTAAATCCTTGCAGCCAACATTAGGTTGAAAATTATAATAAAACTGAATTTTGCATTCAATCCAATTAAATAATGATTCCAGGACCAATTTTAAGACCAACTCAACAACTTTCCTCCTATCCTGGAGGGAATATCAGTTCTACAATGAAACCTTCTCCAGAAGAATCTGAGTACTTTTATGACGAATACATTGAGTTTGAGGAGAATACAACAATACCAATGGATGCAGCACACGATGCAACTCCCCCATCCTCTATCTCCACTACTACTACTCAAGCAATACCTACAATACCTCCAGGTATTATGTCGCACTTTATTCCTGGGGATACACCCACATTGTACGCCGGAACTAAGGCACAGGTGACAAGCACAAAGGCTCCAGTAACTCAGCCTCCTAATACAGCGTTTACATTTTTTGGTGTACCAATACCTACATTTAATATTGGTAAGTAGAAAATATCTATTACATTTTTATAATATATTGGAAACTTTTAAGTAAAACTTATTATGTATTTGTGACAAATTTTCAAGAATTTTCAAAGCGTTATGCTTCAAATATTTGGTTTAAAATCTTTATGTTTTCCTTTGATGACAAAACATTTTTTAGTAACTCAAATAATTGAAAATAGTTATTTTTAAATGAAATTATATTTATTTATTTATTTTTTTAAATAACTGTAGAGTTATATTTTACCTTATTAATTATATAGGTTATAGGAAAAATAGAATAAATTCAACTATAATGATATCTCAAAATAATTTTTTGAAATTTTTAATTATATATTGAAAGATAATTGGAATATGATATATATTAATAAAACATATTGATACAACAGCAGTTTATTTACTAATTTTTCTATTACTTAGGGAAAAACCACCATTTTTTAACCAGATGCGTTTTGCACTAGACTTGAGTCTTGTCCATGACTCACAGTATTGACACTGATATAGTGCCAAATGATACCAAAAGTACGAATTTAAAAAGCCTCAATATGTAGAACACAAAAACTGCAATTTTATTTACAATTGAATTTTAATAGACCAACATATTTTATACGAAGTTTAACATCAACCATTTTAAAAAAAAACTAGACATAAAACAATGAAAATATTGGAACGAAACCCAATACCACAAAAATAACAAATAAAACACATTACTTAAGATAAACCCTTGTGAATATTTCGATGACCATGTCATCATCATCAGAGGGTCTTATTAAAAAATTACAATCTAGCAGACAAGAAGTTACAAATCAGAGTGAACTCATCACTTATACTTAAGTTTATAACTGGTCATACAAAGACAGATATTTTGCTAAAACGAATATTCTCATACATATAATAAAGTAATTATGAACAAACAGTGTCTGCTTCTTTGGACATTAGGATTCATGTATAATATTTTTATGTTTGTTATTATCTTATATCATTTCTTCATTTATAATTACAGTAACTATTTATTGACTCTAAAGAACGTTTTATAACAGTTGAAATTTTCAGACTTTATAATTATATACAAAAAATTAATATAAATAATTGTATGTAATTATCAACCTAAGGAGGTTTTTGGGGTGCTGGACGTAATGTTGATGGCAGAGGAAGATTTGCCAGCAGTCGGGGGCGAGGAAGAGTGCAACAGCTGCCGCCTACATTACAAGATGGATTTAGACCAATGCTGCCTGGAGGTGGGGGTTTTACACCCATATTCAATCCAATAAATTCTTCTAAAGAAGAACATGTAACAGAGATTTACAGGCATGACACTTTAAACCACTCTCAGTGGGAGATTCAAAAAAATTCACTTCCCCATGCAACTATATCTAAAGTAAGTTAAAGTTTACATAAGTATTTTCTTTTATTTAGATGTATTTACTGCATTCATTTAATTGAAGTCTTGAACTAGATTTAGTGGTAAATTTAATTACTCAAAGCTATGACACCAATAAATGTCCAATTTTCAGTAATAGTTCTTTTTACAAAAGTAATAAAAAATAAACTGTAACTATTTTTTTAATTTATATTTTAAAAATTTTATAACCATTTATAAAAAAAATGTAAACTGAAAATGAAAAAAAAACTTTCTCTAATAATAAAATAATTATGAGATTATAAAGTTATAATTTATTATAATTTGGTATGAATAAATCTGCGTTAAGTGGAATATATCAGTTTGAGTGTGTCTAGGTATTTGTACCCGGCAAAGAACTGCAACTTCATGAAGTCTCTAGTTTCCAAGAACTGGCTGACACAGTAAATGTTAAGAGCAATGCAGTCCCAAGAAACAAATCTCAGTCAGTGGCTATCAAAGTTTGGGAGTTTGATCCTGAATCCAGTGGTACAGCATTAGTTAAAAGTCCTGAATCAACTAAAGCATACAATAAAACTGAAGATTTTACACCACCATTCATTATAACAGTTCCAGAGGAGACCACATTAGATATAATTACTAAAACCATGAGTGAGTTTTTTACATCATCTACGACTGAAAAGAATATGGGTAAGTATTTTATAACACTATGGCAGAATTATTTCTTTAATGAAACATCTAGATAACCCTAACCATTAAATAATTAACACTTAGGCCATGCAGATGACTATTGTCCTCCAGGTAATTTTATTATTACACTGCATGCAAAAGTCTGCATTTTGGAGGACAGCTGGCATCCATGTTATCAATAATGTGTCAGTTTTTACAGTGTTCTGGAACTATTTAAAAAATGAATATACATGCTAATTACATTTAATACAATTAATAGTAGCACTTATTTTTTTGTTCAATGAGGATGGGAATTTCGGGAGATATACACCATTTTTAACTAAAACCGTAATTAATGGCCAATTTTTTATTTTTTCATTTAAATTTATGGTATTTGTTTATCATAAACACAACTAGCTGCTGGCAATGTCAGAAGCAGAGACATTTACACCTCTGCTAACATATATAAACTATCTTGCGGTTCATGCCCCAGTTTTACATTGGCTACACAGAAACGTAATTTTACACAGGCTACAAATGAACTATAACTCCTGGAATGGTTATCCTCATTAAACAAATATATAAATTCTACCACAGAAAACTGTGGTGTATATATATATATATATATATATATATATATATATATATATATATATATATATATACACACGTTTCTGTATAATATAGTTTAGGTGGTTTTATTAATCTAGTTTGCTTATATATTAACAGAAAAAGATAAGATTCAAGCCCTACCATCAAAAACAACCTCAAATACTTTCTTCAGTGATTTATGGAGTTCAGCAGGTCAAAGCACAGGTCCTTCATCTTTATCTGATTTTCTGGCACCTGGAGGACAACTTCCCCCATATAAACCTTCTGGAGGACGACCAACAATTACAAAAGTAACAGTTCAACCACCTCTAGGACCTGGGCCCGTTCCAATGGCAGAAGACTTACAAGGACCTATACCAAGACTTGCCAAGAGCCCGCCTGATCATTATTATACTGGAAGTACAGAAAGACCACATAAAAACCATGCAATGGATTGGTATTTCAACAATTACAATCGCACTAATATTGAGCCCTTTGTTGGTCCAGGGAAATCTCAACGAAGTAGTCAAATTTTTCATCTTCCTATGAAATACCTTATTAGTATTTCTGTAATTATTTTGTTACTATCTCACTGAAAATTAAACAAGTGTTACAATATCTTTTATTGAAGAGGAGATTTTTGTTTTGATATAGAAATGGAAAATTTTAAACATCTATGCTCTTTCTTCTAGACGTTTACCCTAGAAACTTTGTAATAAATGTTCAGTTAAATTTATTTACTTTTTACGCTGAATTTAAATCAATATACATATCAATATATATAAGCTACTATGACATGGTGCAAACATTGAATCAATAAAACACTGCAGTAAAAAAAATTGCTAAAAACCCAAATACCACAAAAATAATAAATATCCTACTAATATTACTATTGCTTGTTGTAATCATCTTGAATTCACTGATTACACTATAAGTAATTATTGCTTAACTAGTAAATACTTTAGAACTTACGTGCTGAGGGAGTAGAGTGTCAGCTTCGTAAATGAAACGATTGTTTCGAAACCACCAGCAAGTAAGGTCTAAAGTATTCACCTAGTTACGCAATAATTACTTGTAGTAATATTACAAGTTACCTAAGATTAGCCTAATCTTAGTTGACTTGTAATATTAGTTGTGTTGTGTTATTGGACTTTTTGGCAATATTTTTATTTTAAAATATTGTTCCACTGTGCTGTCGATATTGTATACTAAAACACTTTATTAAATAGAAATATTGTAAAAGTGTTTATAAGACATAGTTTTCATAAATGTACTTACTGTTATGTACAGTAATAAGGGGAACGTGCATTAAGGCAGTGAAGAATACAATGTGGGTTTAGTTTTAATTAATGACTCATAAATATCTATTGAATATTCAAAAACTTCACTCCCAAGAAAGTTTTTTTTCAGTTCTGAATAACTAATATGCATAAGTCATAATATCAGAACCAGTCATATTTTTAGAACAAGCTTAAAATTTAGAAACATCAAGATCGTAATGTTGAATTTCAAGTATAATTCATTTTTACTATTATGTATCAGAATAAGAATTTTTAAAAAAATGAATTTTTCACTATTTGAATATGATTTCCGTTTCTAAGAATTTTGGCTCCCAACATCATTCAAAACAACCCACACCAATCTTTTTCCATAACTTATGATTTGTTTTCTGAATAAAACTTATGTTAAAATCAATACAGTATATTCTAGTTATTTTTGTATTAAAAATTGATAAAACTTTGTTTTTAATCGATTAGAACATGAATATTGTTTAATCTTAGAACTGAAATTGAATATCTAGTCTTTTACCATCTGTTGAGTTAACCCAATATCGTGTTTTACTCAACTGTTAAGTCACGTTCCAAAACATTACAAAAACATACTTTTGAGTAATAAAACCTTATTTGGTATTAATTAAAACCTAAACGAATACAACCTTTCAAGTTAAAAAATTGAAATATTAATTTCTTCCTGAATTCTGATACAGATGTAATGTGATTTAAGTATAGCATTTTTAAAATAAAATAAATGAAAAATTACTTTTAAAAATTATAAAAATATAAATTTTTCACTTTATATGTTTTATAATGACTATAACATATTGCAATAAATATAATATTTAATAATAAATATAAAATAAAAATTCACATGAAAATTTCTTTCGAGATAATCAATCAAGAAATTAAACACAAAAATTTGAACAGAAAAAACGTGGCAATCTTTACTTAATGTGGTGGATTCAAGAAAAGTGTTGACTGTCTGCCTTAGCAAAGAGATTGAAATGAAAACATACTGTTGTCACCCAGAGAATAGATTTTAATCCAGTCATAACTTCCTTATTTTAGACAAACATCTAGCAATGAATAGCAACTATAAATCAAATATGTATATAAAAAGATAAATAGTCCTTATCAATTACGTTTTTAATTATTTCATTCTGAAATTAATATTTGTTATTGACCTTAGGTTTATTATTTTTTGATAATTCTATACTTTAAATATTTGACTAAAATTACTCAGATGTATTTCTTGCTGACAAGTGCTATCAGTGACACAGACTGAGCTGTTTTACAATTTAATTATTTAATTAGTTGTTAATAGTTGAGCACAAAATAGGTCACATATTCAACGACTGTTGTTAATTAAAAATGTATGTAGCACTCAAGTTGTTTGACAAAGGAATACAAGAATAAAATTATTCTCATTTTAAAAGTGTATAAATAAAAAAAAATAAATTTTAATTTTAATATTATCATTAATTTTAATAATAATTTACTAGAAAAATATAACAGGATTACATAGTTTAAGAAAAAGTAATTCATGTAATACGTATATATTGTAATGCGAATAATAGATAACCGTATACAAATTGATTTTGGGGTCCTTTTTTAGAGTGCAAAATTTGTTTGTGAAGGAGTGAGTAAGAAACTCTAAGCTTAATGTTTGTGAACCATGGCTAGAGCCTTTTTATTATCTCTACTAAGAGATATATTGTGCTGTCCAAATATTTACAATGCATTGCATGATTTGACTTCAGATGCCTGGTTGTAGTTCCCACTTAACACAACTGTCATATATAATGCTCCTTACTAGTTAACCAATTTGTTTTTTTGTTTATTTTTTATTGTTGCACAATAAAGAAGTTTAAATTATTTGTATTCAATTTATAAATGATAAATAAGGATTGGACCAAGTATTTGTTTGAAATAATACTTGATATGTATATGTACAGTTAGTGTAAAGCTGAAAGCTGTAGGTTTAGTTAACAATGAAAGGTAAATTAATAAAAATGTTAAAGATACACTGTGTTAGGAAATTGAGAAAAATCATGGAATTGAAAAATTGTTTTCTGGAATCACGCCAAGCTCTTTTTGCAAAAGAGAAAGTTCTACATTTCCATGTCTAATTTATAAACAATATAAGTATCCTCACATAAAAGTGGTGCAGGTGTACAAAACAATTTAGCAAGTGCGACCTCTTGGAAATTTGTATTATTAGATGTATCTAGTACTATGGATATTTATTTCCTATTAAATATGTGTCTTTCAACTTTTTCTTTATCACAACATCAAGAGAAAATGAGTTGTGTTCTCAAAAAACATTGAAATATGCACGTGAGAATTGGCTTTGTCAGATTTCACGCACATGATGATCTTTTTATCTTAACTTGCTGTTTTGTTAGCGTGATGACATAAATTGCAACCATAAACTGTAAGAGGTAAGTTAGGAAATGATTAAAAATGTAGTGTGTGATGTTTTGCCCAAGTTGGACGTTCAGGTACTAATTAAGAATTATGCATATGGATGTAAATACACTGTCCATGACTAAGTCATCAAATGATAGTTACTTGTTTTTTAAATTATTATATAATTTTTTAATTCACTAATGGTAATCATTGTTCTTTATTTAAAACGAAAACAGAAAACTTAAGTTTTAAGAGGAAAAATATTATTGGTTAGAACAATATTGGTAATATATAACCTAAAATAGATCAAGTATGGAGAACTATAGCAGATCTTATGAAATTTACTAGCTTATGTTTATTTATTGAAGACAACCTTGGGAAGTAGTGATTAAATTACCATGTTAAAATATATGTGTATTATTAGTGAAAATGATAACTACAAGTGAATAAGATTCAACTTACTACACAAACTGTTATTTATTTGATTACTCTAAACAGAGTTTATTCATGTTTTGTTATTTCAATATTTAGTGTTTAAATGAAAAAAATTAGAAACTTACTCAATTGCATTGCATTAGGAATTAGTAGTTAGTTTTCCTAGCACTGTTTTCGACCAGAGTTATTTTTTTAATTACACAATTTTCCATATTATGAATTTGACTATATAAATTTATTTACCATGCCACAATCTAATGCATAGATTGTGCATAAATAGGGTTATAACAAAAGTATAGAATATTAGACCTAGTGTAAAGAAAATTACTTCATTTCATTATTTCTTAATATAATTTTTTGTAAATGTCAATAATTTTATCTCAAACATTTCTGTTTCTATATATATTTTTACTTTTAAAATTTGTTTTTTCATTTTTAAATAATGGTCAAAGAAAAACACTCATTTTCTTTCCTTTGCCAGTCTCAAAAATTAATTATCTTCAATATTAGCAGTGACGTCCACTGCCGTTTTTGTAGAAATCACGTCTTTTGATATATTTTTGCTCAAACCTACATTTATCCTTCATAAAAGATAAGGCTTGAAATGATGTCGATTTAAAAACGAAAATAAACAAATCAACGTATCGCTATTTATGAGCCAATACAAATTATTGTTTCAAAACTCAATAGGCCCAATAAAAATAATTAGCTTTAATAAAATGGAGGGAAATGTAGACTATATTTTACAGTTTTTATGATGAAAAATTAGTTTTTTTTGCTTTTCACAATTTAAAGTTTAATGAAACGTTAAATATATGTAATCCTTTAGATTTATTTGGGATTTCAAAATATTTTTATTTGTGTAAGATTTTTGTGTAAATAAATATTACTTTAATTTTTTAAAATGACTTTACGTTGTAAGTTTATTAAAAGTTAATGAAGTTGTAATCTATACGTAATTGTTGATATAATTACAAAAATTGTTAATATAATATAAATATATTTTGTATATAATTTGATCTATAATTATGTACTATTATTTGAATAAAATAAAATGTAAAATTTATTCTATTCTTGATATTTTTATTTTATAGTTTTATAGTCATTGACAAGAAATTAGTTAAATTATTTAAACCAGTAATACTTGCCTAATATAAATGTTTAAACAGTGCTTCAAGAATAAGAAACACCTATAACTATTGCCAATCAAACAATATTGTAACCTATTTGTTAGTAATTTTGAGGCTTTTACAAGTCATAGTTACATTACTTAATATGCTTGTCTAAAACCATTAACTTATTGACTTCACTAGGCGTTATCATTTCAACCTGTATTTCGCGTTACATCATTGTTCAAGACTTCGAGAAAAACCTAACACAAATGTTTCGAGTCAGGCGTAGGTCTACATCTTAAAGAATGAACAGGCCTAATGCGAAACTGTTCTATTGAAAATACCAAGAAGCTCGTGGTTTCAGTCAATTGGTTTGATTAATAAAATACTAAAAATAAAACAATATAAAATAATTATAGCTGCAGCTTTTACTACCGTTGTTGATTGGTACTTAAACCCATGGTGTTGTTCATGACGAACGGCAAAACTTTTTACGTTACAAAAACACAAATTAATTACTTGTCGAACTTGGAGTTTGTGTAAATTTATGGAAAACGTACTGAGGGAAAACATGTTTTATTGTATTGAGCAATCGTCTTAGTAGAATATATAGATGGCGCTCGTACCCGTTGTTGAGGCTCGAAACACACGAAAATCTCTTGTGCGAATAAAAACGTTTTGTCTCAGTAAGTTTTTTATAAATTTACACAAACTATAAGTGCGGTAAAACTTAAATTTGTTCGATTCCAAAAACATTTTAAAATTAATTTTAGGCAAAAATCGGATTTTTTAAAAAAACTAACCATGAACTACAACCTGAACATTTAAAAATTGCATGTAAAACAACTAAGTTAAAATAGCTCCACTAATTAGATGACATTTTTAAATATATTTATACATACTGAGCAAACAAAATCAGGAATAATGGTCTAGTAGTCTATATAAACCATAATAAGAAACAATTAAAGATTTCGCAATAAATAACCGATAACAAACTACGTCATTCAGAAAAATATATCAACGTTTTGTTGTTGTCAATGGAATATTTTCTATAAATTCATCTGTATGAGATAACCTCAATTTTGCCGCTGTTTCTCGATAAGTTGTGTTCAGGAAGTGTTTATATAAAATGTTTGTTTTTCAGCATAATGCATCAGAGTATACCATTGTTCTTTCTTGCAAGTTGAAATAAATTCTATTTCATTTGCTCATTTCATACACATCGGACAGAAAGTAATGCGTTACCACAAAATGGCTGACCAAGAAAAATGTTAGGAATTTGCTGAAATCACAGAATCGCAATCATCAGCAATGTTTTTTAAGGATTCCATGATGTCCGTAACTCGGACATTGTGTAATTAAAGCTACCCGAAATCTTTTTTTGAAATTTTGAAAAGTGGTTTAACCAAAGCTGTTCAATTGCGTTTCAATCAGTTTTAGATTATTATTTATACTTTTTACATCTTATTCAATAATGTGCTCGAATTTTGAAAACACAAGAGCAGCGAAAAAATATCTGTCACAGTTTTGAAAAAAAGTTAATAACTGCTAATCGCTAACTTGAAATCTAGATAGCTTTAATCTGTTTCACTACAATACAAATTCAATTATAAAAAGGGATTTTGAACTTTCTGGTATCAAATTTCAGGTAAATCAAAAAGGAGATTAACGTTAAGTAACTGTTCACCTTCTGAAGCAAGCAGTTTGTTAGTTTCACTTCTTCCCTCGTACATTATATCCACGTACGAATAGATTTTCTTACCTTAAACGTTATGATATATAGTAGCCTATTACTTAGATAATTTAGAGCCTCATTAAAAAAATGATGTCTTCCAATAATTCGCTTTACGTTCTGCACATCTGGAAATGATGAGAATGGTATATTATGAGGCCGTACAATGTTAATTAAATGTTTCCATTTTTTTAACTATCTCGCCATAATGGCAGTGTTACAAAATGTATTAACTTATTACATACACACACACACACATCAACATATACTCAACAAATAGTCAATGTATACATATTACGACATATACTTCCTAAAATGTAATTCCCTAACTGATACAACATATAGATCAAGATATATCTATGAATATGTTTACGTCATCAAAATGTAAATTAAAATGACGAAGGTTGCCTGACGTAGGTAATTAAATTGTTTATTAGAAACCGTATTGAGGTAGTCGTAGCTTAGGCTCTTTGTCAGACGGTACGGATTATTGTTGTAAAAACCAGCTGCAATAAAACGCTTGACGTAAAAAAAGCGATTACAACTGAAGTAATTCTCACTGACGTGAGTTTCTCACTGATAAAACTGCAGTTGAACGTGAAACAGTTGAACAATAGGAAAGACCTGTGTTTATAGAAAACGTGTATTTACAAGAAAATAATGAAATAATGTAATTATTCTGTCTGTCATATAGCTACCAAAATTAGCGTCTGTATCTTATTAGCGTCAATTAGCGTCAAAACAAACACACATTCCCTACATTAGAAAACGTACACCTAATAAAAAAAAGTACAAAAAAGCCTCAAAATGACAGTCTGGGAACAACTACAATTTTATAAACATAAACATAATATCATAAACGAACAAATACAAATAAAATCGAAAAACGTTAAATTATTCAACCTAATAGACAAAATTAACCTAAAGACAAACTTAAAAGACTCCCACATTGCAGTGAATCCGAAAATAGAACAATAACGGTATACCACACCTTGTGAGAACGGAAATTCCCCACAACTCGCAGTCTACTAAAACCCCCGGTCAGTGATGCTTGATGATGGAGATACTACCAATCTTTGAAAGTTAACTCGCATAAATACCAAGAAAGAATCTTGTTTAAGTACATGTAGTGAAAGTGATATATATATATATATATATATATATATATATATATATATATATATACACGCCCGATGATGATGACAAGGCCAGTCATTGAAAGTTAACTCGCATAAATTAATTGATTGCCCTATATTAGGCCTATTAGTTTTTAAAACGAAATCTTTTATTTGTTTTAAAATTAAACATACTATTTAATTTTAAGAACTTAGTAAACTAAACTAAATTCAGGTAATTTAGAGTATTTAGTTTCAAGGTCAAAACTAAATTCACAGTCTTTTAAATTTAATATTTGCAAATTAAATTTTTTACAGGTAACATAGTACTTAAATTATGCAAACACTCCTATATTTTAACATGACCATAAAAGCGAGGTAGTGGTCAAATACCCCTCTTCACTCAGTCGTTAGCAATCTTTTTATAGTAACTCGCATACGATGCCATACGTTTTCCCTAATCACAGTAGCCTACCTTGAGATGATTATCCCTTCCTTAGTTTTTTCTAAATCTATATACTTTTCTTATCTGACTTTTTACAAAGAGGAGAGTATGATTACTTCTGTTATGTGACTATACACAGCCGATGTCATAATATCATCTCTGTATTCT
This sequence comes from Prosapia bicincta, assembly GCA_036971475.1. Lineage (NCBI taxonomy): Eukaryota > Metazoa > Arthropoda > Insecta > Hemiptera > Cercopidae > Prosapia > Prosapia bicincta. Next base: position 37,335,647 of record JBAIZL010000001.1, read on the forward strand.
CTACCGAGGGATTTTATCTTTAATATTTATATAAGCCTTATTATAATTTTAAAAATCCTACCCATAACTCTTTCCTCCTATCCTTCGCGAGCGACGAGGGTCATACTGAATCAATACAGAGTCAATGCCAAATTTGTTTCCATAAAGTTGAATAAATATGTAACGTTAAACATCTGTTATATATGTAGCTATATCTTTATACGTCTACTGTATAATATAATAAAGTAGAACGTTTATAGTATAATCTTAATAAGAGGTTTATTTTGTAATACACAACTTATAAACAAAAAGTTCATTTAATTCAATAGCTTTCTAAAGTTTTACACCATTAACGTCTAGAAAATATATTAAAGTTCTGGTATATATCATGAGAATCATATTTTACTCAGTTTTATTGTACCCATAAAAATAATCTCAGGCCATAGGATATTTTACTCTTCAAGAGTGTTGTATCATTCATGCAAGAGAAATCCTTGGAATTTGAAACTTGTAAAATTATAATAACACAAATATTTTTACAAAATTTATTGGGTCGTCCCCCAGTCCAGCCTAATATTACTAAACATATAAAGTCTCACTCTCTCTCTCTCTCTCTCTCTCTCTCTCTCTCTCTCTCTCTCTCTCTCTCATTCTACTGACATTAATTGATTTTGGTTTTGTTTAAGGTGGTCGTCTAACTGTTTTAACTTAAGGTTGTCAGTAATACATTGTCCCGTGTTAATTTTGAGTATGTTTAAATCTTCCGCTTGTTTTAGTTGTTGATCTTCACACATTATTTCCACGTCCGCTAATTTAGTTTGTGTTGTATCAATTTTATTGTTTAATTCTAAGCTTTCATAATTGCATTCTTCCTTATCCTCAATTAATACATCATTAATTTCTACCTTAAAGTCTCCATTATTCTTAACTGATCTATCATTAGCTTCCTTAACTTCGTCGTTGATTTCGTTATCTTTATTATTTATTTGATCTAATTTTCTGTTAGTTTCATCTAATTTACTATTTAAATCTTGTGAAAATTCGTCCAATTCACTAATTAAAGTTTTCTTTAAATCTTGTGTAAATTGATCTATTTTCGTACTTACAAATTTCATTAACTGTAGCATATCTATTCTGGTGTTTACGCTAGTCCCTACATTGGTCTTTGTCCCCTCACTAATTTTTGTTTCATCTACTTTATTCATGATTTAAAGTCTCTTCCCTAATAATGTTCTCTATAGTCTTAATAATGTTCACAGTTTTTTATTAAATTTCCTTAATTAACACTTTTACTTAAGCCAAGAGATTAATAAATTTGTTTATTAATTTATGATTTACTTTATTTACTTATATTCACAATTTCTATTTAACTTTGCCAACTAGTTGGGCGTCAAATTATAACTTATCTTTTATTATAATTAAATTTATATTTAAAAGTTATTTAAATACCTTACCTATTAATGTCACACCTTCAGGTTTATAAAGAATTAACAATCTTATCAATTATTTAAATATCACTTGCATTTATTCTCTTCAATTTGTAACGTTTCTTGTGTTTGTTTATTTAGTTTTAAGTTTAGAATTAGTTTTAAGTTTTAGTTTTAAGTTCTAGCTTACAGTTCAGGCGTAATAATAACCGTCTGTCTGTAACGCTCTTCAAAACTTGAAGGTAGAACTACGTTACATTAAAATACTTTAAAATACAAAGTTAAATCATTTAAACTAGCAGAGTCTCATCAAATTAATTTTTAAGGCTTATTAACTTGATATGCATGGAATTGTGTGCTGGTTAAATAACTACTCTTTTGAATTAAATTAAAGCAAATTACACTCATTTTATTTAACAAAAAAAATAACAAATTATAATCATGATACAAATTTTTAGACATTGCTTCAGTTATGGATCATTGAACATTTAATATATGACTTATGAACGTTTACGTATAGCAATCTATCAATAAATTAATCAATGGCTGAAAATGGATCTGTACTCGAGTTTACTTGCTTTTTTTCATAATAAAATTTTGTAATTCAAGGTGAACACAAGTGCACCAAATGATGCGTAAATTACATTTATATATATAGGTTGAAACGTTCAAGGTTCATTAATTTGAGTTAAACTGTCTAACATTTTAAATTTTGCAATAAATCTCTAAAGTTTGAAATCGTCCACTTAACTATATTCACATGTTGTAGCCTCGCATCCTTCTAGTGGAAAAGTCTCAGGAAATATCATCGGTAACTTCAGCGTCCCATCTTTGTACTTGGTTACGTACGCTGTCTTCTACACCATGATTATAACGTGTTTAAGAAAAAGAATATTACATTAAATTTTTGAAAACAAAATAAAATTTCCTCGCTCTCGGACACGTCCGTTGCCTTTTACATCTTGGCTAAAAGAGAATTTAAACAATCGTCGCAGCAACCTTCCCCGCTACCGCGCATCGCAAGGTGGGCGCATACCTACTTTAATTACTTGTTTTTAAATTCTTCCGACAGATGTCACTATCAACCAGATATTTCATTAAAAATATTTCTAATAAATCACAATTTTTTGATATAGTTGTATATTGTTACAATTTTGAATACATTCTCGTTTGTTTTCTGAAATTTCCAATTTAATATGTAAAACCATCTAAAGTGTGTTACAAATTAACTCTACACTTTATTCCAAATTTATATTAATAATTTGTAGTGACAGGATTGATATCTTAACTAATATTACAATGATAAAAGGTGGACTTCTGAGGCTTTAGATTTCTAATAAAATAACATAACAAAAAACGCTATTACGGGAACTTTGCTTTTAAATTAGAAATGGTGAAACTAGAATAGTTTTTATAAATTTTGATGAAAACAAAATTTGTTCTGAGCTAAAAGATAAATGTCTGTTGGCTACACTTATATTCAAATAATACTTATTGTTCTGAAGAGTCCCTGGAATCCTGGCTTTGTTCACTTCAGCGCTTACACTTGACACAAAAAAACTTACTTTTATATTTCTAAAAAAAACTTTAGGTCGCACTTTTCTAAATTTTACTTATAAAAAAAAACTCTTTACTTAATTTAATCAATTTCTCCCTTTGCAACACTTCCGTCCTGGTCCCCACCAACCTGCTCTGAGACTCTCTTCAAACTTGCCAACTTCTCCCGATCATTTAGTTTTTATTCAAAATCTAATCATTCCCACTACCACCAACACGTTCTTTGTAAGTTTCCCACAGTTCTATAATTAGCTAGACCTAACGGTACACGGTTATTTTCCCATGGTATATTGGCCGCTGGATTTCCCGTCTTAACCACTATGGACCATTCTCTATTGTCTATTTGCCGGACTCAACTTATAGCTTTCCTGGAAAGGATAATGACGTGGTACCTGCTTTGTCCGCACTAGAAAACTATTTGTGTCTTTTTTTTAAAAAATCCTATAAATGATTATTTTAGCAACTAACGTAATTTAATCTAAAGCCTCGACCTTTATGTTAATATATATATATATATATATATATATATATATATATATATATATATATATATACATATAAACAATTCCCACTTTTTTCTAGTGACGTAGGTTCAAACGAATAGCTTATTTTTTTGGACAGAAAAGTTGTTTTATTTAATCTATTATACTAGAGTTTTATCTGAAACCTAATTTTGCGGCTTCTTTACGTGAAGTTTAAACAGCTTTTGTTTTAAACTGTTATTTAAATTGATAGCTTTTATACAATTATATTAGTGATATATAGTATGACAACATAACTCATTGTTGTGCTTTCTAATTAATTATCTTTAGTATTTCCTCCCTCGCTAGACTCTCAAGCCAGTTACAGCTGCAAAATAAGTGGCATTTTCGCTCATTGTTAATAATCAATTTTAAACACGAATAAATCAACAACCTTGAAGTTTAACCGATCGTCGATTGAGCCTATTCTTTTCATATCTTGTTTAATAAAATATTCATATGTAGCATTATTTTAATTAGTAATAAATACTTTATTATTTTAAATGTTTCTTTATTTTAATCGAATTTTTTGTTATTTTTACATACGGATTATAAAAATGAAAAATGAATAATAACTTACATTTTCATAGAAATGTTTCATAAAATGATTATTTTTACATCTTACATAAATGTCTTTATTTAATTTAAACTTTATACTGTAAAAGAAGGAAAATAAATATAATTTTCATTTAAAACACAATATTTTAAAATTTAATATTGTTAAAGTGGTATTAGTCTTCCTCGAACCAATTCACTGTTATTTTATTTAAAAGTAGTTTATTGGAATGAGTTGAAAAGGTTAGCCCAAGATTATATCGTGTCAATATTTACTAAGTTAAGTTGGAATATTATGAAGTATTTACACATTTTTTAATTTACTTATTTTTTCAAGTAATTATATTTACAAACTAATTACAGAAAAGAAAAGTATTAGGAATAGACTGTAAAAAAAAATCACCGTTTTATTTGTTTATAAGTTATGAAGGTAGTTGTATGTTTTGAAATATGAAAGGTAGGGGAAAGAAAGAATTAGCAGGTGCTTCACTCTGACCACACATTAGAGAACTTACTAAATAATACAGACTATCGGTAAACTGAGAATGTGTATAATGTGTCAGGTTTTAGATGGATAGGCTATGGCAGAGGGACATTATGACGAAAATCCGGGACGCATATAGAGTCTGAAACTCCTTGTTGCAATGTCGTCCTTATGGAAGAGTGAGTGGAGCGGCTGCTCTAGGCCTCGCACTGAAGAAGGCATCGCGGCTAAATATAAGTAAAACGTTTTGGTTGAATGAAAACAATAAAATAATGAACAGATATAAATGCCTAAAATATCTGTCTGATTACCCGCGCAATAAACTATCGACACCTATCTACCTATGAGCACCCTTTAGACCAACTGCCGAGAACATTTTATACCTAACCTGACAAAAGGTAAATAAACAAGATATGAAAGTGACTATTTACAAAGCCACGGAATGACAAGATGCAGTAAATATTCACAATGAAGTGTTTGTGTTTCATTTGAACAGTTGTTTTGTAATGAACTTTCGAGGACAATATTTAAGATTTCCACTTTAGGATACTAAACAAATAATAGTATGTGCAAGTAATACTAATATGTTTTAATAACATTTGTTTATATATGATCGAATATTATTTATAACAGCAACGAAATTTGATTTCTTATAAGAACTGATATATTTCCTGTCAGACCTAAATTATTATAATTTTCCTAATGGTTCATTGATTAAAAATTTAGAGCGAAAGAGCTTAGACCACGGTCATATATTATATTTCTTTCTTGTCTCAATCCTTCACACAGAATAAAATATTGAACACATTAAAAAAAAAATAGACTCAACCCCGACAAATGAAAAAATCACGTAAGTAATTGGCGAATGATTACCGTGTTTTGAGACGAAATGACACACCTTTTTTCGCGGGAACTTTAAAACCTTTACGGAAAAACCAATTTCTTAAAAAATTCGTTGCAACAAGTATTTGCTCCAGGCCTCGTATTTCCTAAGGACAGCGCGCTTAGGTGAATGTGCAATGAGTCCTATTAGCGCGGGAAAGATAAATGTTAAACTTCTCTTTAAGAAGGGCTTCTGGATGTGTGATGACAGCAGCATAG
>JBAIZL010000001.1:37346270-37361270 GCA_036971475.1 Prosapia bicincta
AGTTGTACATAATTTAACATAAGAAAAGCCAATAAACCAATATCATTCTTCAAATTATACAATACTCGTAAATTAAAATAATTGAATAAGTCTGTCTATTGGCTGTCCAGAAGCTATACCTTCTGTAAAAATGTGTGATGCAAAATGTCTTCAGGAACGTGAACAAAATAATTAAGTTGACTCCTCAAGAATAAACAGGCCTATTTTGAAAAAAAACGAACAATACCTAACTTTAAAATATAAAAAACCATGTACATTCATGAATCTTCTATAAAATAGATAATTATGTTTTACTGCTTAATAATATAGTAGCTAAAATATTCCCGTAAGTTTAGTTGTAAAAAAATAATAATAACTTTGCTACCATTAGCTCGCTTGAAAGTGAAATGGCTTCAACGTTGGCAGTACCATTTTCCTTAGAAACATGAAGGCAGAGTTTCGCTCAACGCACAACATGTTTACCACGTGCATTAGTGTACTTATACAACTATACTATTATATAAAAATTGAATGGTGTGTGTGTGTGTGTGTGTGTTTGTGTGTGTGTGTGTGTGTGTGTGTGTGTGTGTGGGTGTGTGTGTGTGTGTATGTGTTACTTATTCACATAAGAACTACTAGACCAATTGAGCTGAAATTTTACATGGGCATTCTTAGGTTCCCTGGTTAACACATGGGCTTATTTTTATTTAGAAATTCCGTCAGGGCACCGTCCCACTGGCCTTGAAAACTCCCTCAACGTAGAATTATTTATACTTCATTGTATACTTAACTTGGCTTAATCAGGCGATAATCACTTGTAACAGTCACTTTTAAACATATTTAAAAGGCTGATAGTAAGTTTTTGTTGTTAATCATCTTTCGAGGTATGTTATACTTTACTAATGTTATGTTACAAGCAGAAGCTTTACCTTCTCTTAGTTTTTCAAAAGAATAATTGGTAGCTTTGTAGCTTGATATATTTATTGGGATTTAATCTAAACTATTATATAAAAATCTAATTGTGTGTGTGTGAGTGGTGTGTTTGTGTGTGTGTGTGTGTGTGTGTGTGTGTGTGTATGTGTGTGTGTGTGTGTGTGTATGTGTGTGTGTGTGTGTGTGTGTGTGTGTGTGTGTGTGTGTGTGTGTGTGTGTGTGTGTGTGTGTGTGTGTGTGTGTTTGTATTGTTTTGTGTGTTGTGTGTGTGTGTGTGTTTGTGTGTTTTGTGTGTGCATGCCTCTGTGTGCGTGTGTGTGTGTGTGTGTGTGTGTTTGTGTGTGTGTGTGTGTGTGTGTGTGTGTGTGTGTGTGTGTGTGTGTGTGTGTGTGTGTGTGTGTGTGTGTGTGTGTGTGTGTGTGTGTGTGTGTGTGTGTGTTACTCAATCACATAAAATTACTGGACCCATTGAGCTGAAATTTTACATGGACATTCTTAGAATCCCTGGTTAAAACGTAGTCCTATTTTTATTTAGAAATTCTATTATATTATTGAAAACTCCCTTTAACACTCAATTGCCTATACTCCATTACAAACTTGGCTTAATCAGCTGATAGTAAATGTGTTTGTGATCACATGTAAAAGTTATTTTTAAATACAACTAAACAGGTTATAGTAAATGTTTGTTCATCTTTCAAGGTTAGTTATACTTTGCAAATGAGAGGTTACAAGCAGAAGCTTTTCCTTCTCTTGGTTTTTCCAGACCATAATCGCTAAATTTATAAACTATAGTTTGCTAAATATATTGGGAATTAATTTCAGTAAAATAAATTCAACGCAAATACAAATACAAATTAAATCAATACAAATATACGTCAACCCAGTTCGAAGGGCGGGAACTCTGCTAGTTTTTTATAAACAAATCTAACCTAATTGAATACGTACTATCTTTTTTTGTAATGTAACTGTATTTTAGTATAATTTAGTGCTCTGTGTTATGAAAAATCTTGATTTTTTGAAGTTTTTTGTTTGGTAAAATTCAGAATAAATCTTTCTATCTTCAGGGTTTTTAATTTTTGGGGTTTTTTAAATTTTAATTATGAGTGACTGGATAGAAAGATGGGTCAAGCAGTGGGTCGTTTTACTTTGGAATTCAGAGCTCTCCTTCTGAGGGGTCGCTGTATCAGGATGTGCCACATTTGTTGCCCGAATGAGAACGGATCACATTGTCACCGAATCTTATTTCAATATATTCCATTTGCCCGAGTCTCCCAGGTGTTTGTTTAGTGACAAGGAAGATGAGACGGAGTATATCCTGCAGCACTGGTCCGTCGTCTCATGTTGCAATCTGATAACGGTGCGAGAGATGTATATAAAACAAAAATGACCAGCTCTTGGAGAGTTTGTGGACATCATGACGTGTCGTGAATATTGGGTGCTGGCAAAGAAAATTTACAAGAGACACCGAACCATCAAAGAGTTGCCTCTGGAAGCTCGTGATAAGAAGTACTAATTATTTGATTTATTTATTATTTTTCCTCATGTTTCTGAGGATTTTCTACTTCATCGTATATAATTTATTATTAAAATAGATTATCTTTGCCTTGCCGTTAAGTGTCGAATGAAGGTAATACACTCCTAACTAAAGTTTTCCGATTTAAAAATAGTTGAATTGGTTTCCCATTTCCCCGTGTTTAAGGTTCATTAGCCTGATGGCTGCAGAACAAATTTGCGTTTACAACCTCCGGCCCATAGAACTCAGTTTAATATTTTATGTTACTGTATTTTTAATGTTTATTAATTTCCTTCTATTAGCTCACACTCTCCTGATATATATCTTGTATAAATTTCCAATCGTTAATAAAATACGTTTTTATTAATCCAATCAAGTTAAAATACATTTTTTTAAAACTTACAGTGAATGACAATATTGAGGTTAATACAGTTTTTTAAAAATATTTTCAAAAACTAAATTATAAAAATTTGGGTGGTATACCCAAATAGGTATAGGTCGGAATCGAACAGAGTATCTTTATTTTCGAAGTCTAAGGCTTTGGCATTGGGCCAATCTTTCAAATCTTCAAATGAACCTCCATTTTAATACCTTAATTTGTTGCCATGGTTACCACAGAATATCACAAATAATGTTCTACGTTTAAAAATGAATGAAAAGAATAAAACAAACAAAAAAACTGGAATAATGTTATCCAACCTTGCTTCAAAAACGACTATGCGAAAAGAAACTACAACGCAATACAAGCGAAGAAAAAAACGTATAAATAGCAACAAATAAAAATAATATTTCAGTACCATTACATAGAAAAAAAATGAAAAATTGCAAAGGAATTCGCTTTCTATTTTGCACCATAACATTGTTATTCTCACATATGTATATACATATTTATATTAATTATAAATATAAACTAAATAGAAACTAAAATAAAATTTGTCTTTCTTGATTTAAGTAGGAATTTACAAAAGAAAAAAATTATTATATTACTTGTTTTTCAAATATTCTTGGCCAAAAAACAGGCGGTGTTTAACGCCGAATTCATTCTCGGAGTAAAGTAAATAGGATTCGAGTAACATAAAATAGAATCTATTATTTAGATGGATGTAGGATATGTTTAGATCTAGAACTGGGCAAGTGGCCGACCCAGAGAAGGAGATGGTTGGATTGAATTTTAGAATAGGTTAGGCTAACACACAATGCAGATTTATAAAATAGACATCTACATTAAGTACACAATATCAAGAGCACAGTGGTACAATATATTACAATGAAAATATTGGAAAGAGTCCCAATACCACAAAAAATAATCAAAAATAACAAACAAAACAGTTGAAGATCATTCTAGTTTGTAACTTCTTGTTTTCTAAATTGTAATTTGTAATAAGACCCTCTGATGATGATGACATGGTCGTCGAAATGTACATAAGGGTTTAATCTTAAGTAACTTGTTTTATTTGTTATTTTTTATTATTTTTTGTGGTATTGGGGTTCTTTCCAATATTTTCATTGTAATCTACATTAAGGTAAATATAAACTTCAAAACTATGTTTTACAATAGTTAAATTTTACAAAAGGTTTCTAAATTATAAAAAATATTTTTTGAGAACTGCTCTCAAAAACAAAAGCATTGCATTCCAGTTTTAGTATCCCAGCTTTTTTCAGCCCGAGACATATTCGTATTTTAAAGACAACCAGACAACGAAAAACTTACTTGTAATTAATCTAATACGTCTTTTTGTGGAGAAAAAATTGTACTGACAAAATACGACAAAAAAATGTAATTAGTAAAAGTCTTATTAGTGCTAAAAATAACCCAAGAAGAAATTAGGTTTCACAGGAAATAATTTTATAAATATTGACTTGAGTAAATGAAATCTTTTGCAGATTTTTCCTTAAGCTACATTGTTTATTATTATGAGGGGAAGAACGAAACCCAAACTATGAGTATTATAATAAGTTTCTAGACTATTAAAAGATAAGAAACTCCAAACCTTTGGTATAAATGCAAAGCATATTTAATTTTGTGTTCGGTAATATGAGAAATATGTATTTTATGTGTAGGTATTATGTTGGTTATTTTCACTGTGTGACTTAGCAAGCTTAGAATTTTAATTTTTGTTTGGACTTTTCGTTCCAGAGATGGGAGTCATAATGTGGTACAAGATGACAAATACTTTTTGTAAAGAACACTATAGGCGGGCCTAAGCAGAAAGGTTACTGTTTGGATGCATGACGGTATACAGAGACATAAGCATACATATACAAAGTTATAAACTCAACAACCTCAGAAGTAACAAGATTTAGGATCCCAAATGTACATAATTAAAACGTAATATTCAAGAGAACAGCAAAATCAAACCCTTCAGACTAATTAAGACACAAACAAGCAATGCAGAGTTTATCGCTTTATGAATTCATGGTTGAAATGCAATGCAAAAGAATCTAAAAAAGTCGATAATCAATGAGCTTGCAGTTTACAATGTATATAATTTGTTAAAATCACTACTGTGGGAGCTATTAAACATGTTTTAAAATTATTTTTTAGTTTTCTATGAGTTTTTTTAAAAAGAGGTTGTGAATCTTGTCTATGACTCCATTGAACAATGCGCTAACCAAGTGTAAAACGCGTATACTGAGAAATATCTGTAAGAATTGTTTTTTTCCACCGGATAAATTAGTAAATAACTGTTTATTTAAAAACCTCAAGATGTACAAACCAACATTCGCAAATTTCAAATCGAATTCTAAATAAATTGCCTAATAAACAATATTAAGCCTAAAAACGTGTGACTAAATTATAGTCTATCCCTTCTTAGGTATGTTAAACAAAAACTATTTAGTGGATTTTATTGTCCATGAAAATAAAGAAATCTTTAACTTTTATATTAAATTAATTAATGACTTGTCAAACTTATGACCTGGAATAAAATGTTAAAGACGTTCTGTCTCAGTAGGTTTTCCATAAATTACTAAATCCTTAAGTTCACCAAGTCGTCATTAGTTTAATATAATAATAAAAAATATCGGTTGAAGAACTCGTTTACGATTTAAAAGGGTGCAGAATCTATTTGGCTCCCTCCTCAGTAATATACTGAGCAAGCTTTTAATGTTAACTCTTAAAAAGAGCGGAAACATTTTAATAAAATTAGCAAGCAAAGAAAAGTTTAATTTGGTTATAAATGTTTAACGACTGGTTTAAGCAGATTATTCAAACATATAACTTTTATAATTAATAAGAATCTCCAATCGTATGAAGCACGAGGTTGCCACTGGCAAGGTTGACATGTTTACTATACCTGAACATTACAATAAAAAGCATGCAGTATTACCGCTCGAAATCAACTTACTTTAAAAGGTTCTAATCTTCTATTTACACAACACATTCATCAATTTTTATCAGTTTTATTGTTGCAAGACTGCTGTAGAAAGCAATAAAATGTTGTTTGAACTCTGATACGATGATAATTAAATTTGCGTCAAAGTAGACAAGATATCAGCTTCATTTAAACAGTTGGCAACAGTGTTTCAGTATATGGTCCGTAGGCGGCAGTGTAACTCCAGAAATAAGTCAGTGCAATTCAGTCATTCGGTGTGAATGTTGTGTTGTTAATGCGTTGTGGATAGTATAATTTCGTAGTTTACTAGCCTTATATAACTATAGTGAAATCGTTAATCGAAAGAGTGTATATTTGTGTTTACGAAAGGTGGAATACGTTTTTGACGTCTTTTATTGTGAGTTAAATTGTATAGTTAGTGTTATTTTATTAGACTCATTTATTTTGTAATGAGCTTTTATATACCAATTGTCTATTATCTACATATTACAAACAATTGTTATTCATTTTAATTCCATACATTAAATTATAAACAAATATAAGTACCGTAGGCCTTCTTTGTTGTCTAGGTTATGTTTGTTTTAGAGAATATTAGTAACTTATTAGATATTTATAAACTAATGTGTTTACTCAATCAGATACTGAAATATACATAAAAATGTTTAATGAATTACTTTAAATTTTATAAAATAAAGATTTACTTCAATTATTAAAATTCACAGGTTACAGGCCTAAATTTATTTCTGTAAAAAATTACTTTAATTACAATATATTTGTTTCAATTTTTCTTAGGCGCTCGCACCCATACACACGCACATATATACACACACGCACACCCAAAACGCGCGCAGACTTATTTAACTTTTATTAATAATAAGGACTTATTTCACTTTTGCTATTACTTGCGACCAGACTTATTGTTAACTAAAGGTTGTTAAATTGTACACTTACACTTGGAGGAAACGTTTTCGTCTTAAGTTAACAATTTAACAACCTTTAGTTAACAAAACGACTGGTCGCAAGTAATAGCAAAAGTGTAATAACTAATTAACAACCAGCTCGTCATGAACAGCAACAAGATTTCGATATTTAATAATAAGGAACTAAATTAATTTTTAAAATTTACGTCTCAATTTTATCGACATTCATTATCATATATATAAACATAAAATCACGATAATCAATGTGTAAAGCTGCAATATCAAGGTTGTTTATACTGTACATTATTTTTCATGTATGACATAAGGTGTTTATCAAAACTTACGCCTATTATTTTGTAGCTTGTTACTAAGGTTTTCTGAATGTTTTTCAATCAGGCGTTCTTCTTAAATGTAACATTAAAATCTTATTAACAGTTTTGTACGAATAAAATACAACAGTGAATTTCTTCCCTGTTACGATTTATTCTTCTTCGACCTCGTTCTGATTCCCACATCTTGATTGTATCGAACCTGCTTTGTTGAAAATATGCTCTAACCTATTGTATGTGTTTCTCTTAATTATTACTTTTTTATTTTCATAAAGTCATATTTAATTATCAAATGATGATATAAACCTTTCCGTAAAATGTGAATTTTTTGTTTTATCATTAACAAAATGAAGATCGACCTCGATGTTTTTTTATTTTCGCAAATGTTACTAAAAAATATGATCCAAACAAGAAAGAGTAGATTTTGTTAAGTAAAAACATAAATACAGCTTAAAAATTGCATATTGTGAAACCTTAATGTAAAAAAATTCCAAAATGTTGAGTAAAATCGGCCAATTGTAAAAGCATAATCTCAAAGTAAAAAAAAAAAAATAAAAAATAAAAGTTTAATACACGTTTTGTGGTCAAGTATTACAACTTATTCTAGTTAATTCTGTAAATGTTTGCAGTAGCTCAACGTTAACAAATATTTGAAAATTATTGTTTGATAAAACGTATCTGGTTGCGATAGGTTTGGTTTTAATACAAAAATACATTAATAAGTATATCCTACCAAAGTAAGCTTACCTTATGTATGTTGTAGCTAGACCGATGCAAATGGGGACAACTAATGCAATTCGTTAGTTTATGAAGGAAACTTAGATGTATTTATTTAAAAACGAGGGCTACCTTCACTAGATAATTTAAAGCTGCATTTTAGTTTAGCTTTATACAATAATAATTTCTAAACACTTTTAAATGTTTTAACTTGCCTATAGTAGCACTTACTTTGCTTGTTGAGGACGGCCGTTTCGGGAGATATGTCCCTTTGTCAACTCTGACCGTAACTGATCTCAAGGTTTACGTAGGTTAGGGTGGGGGTGAAATATTTAGGTGGTGTGGGTATATTTTGTGTGTATTAGGAGTTATGATGTCAAAAAGTGCGTATGAGTTGTAATGTAATTGTGTATTGAGTATGTATGTAGGGTGTAGTTTGAAGTGCCTATATATTTCGTGTTGTTAGGTTGTGTAGCGTTGGTTATTTCTGTGTTGTTTATGAAGAATTTGTAGGTTAGAGGTTATGTCTATGTATTCCTTTTTTGTAGAGTTGAGATGATCGGCGAAGTTTGATTGGTAGTTATTGTTTTATAGTGCTTTTATATGTTCTTGGTAAAGTGTGTAGAAGGTCCTCCTTGTCTGGCCTATGTAAAAACTGGGGCACGAACTGCAAGTTAGTTTGTAAACTCCAGTGGTGTTGTAAATGTCGTCGATTTTGTTGTTGGGTTTAAATTGTTTGTTGAGAGTGTTGTGTGTGGAGTAGGCTATTTTGTAGTTGTATTTTTATAGTATGTTGGTTAGATTGTGGGTTTTGGATGATCTGTATGGTATTGATAAGTATTTTATGTGATTGTCATCTTGTGTGTTTATATTTGGGTTATTAGGTTTATTTTTTTGGCGGTTGTATATTTGTTAATCATTGTTGGGTTATATCCGTTCGTTTGTGCTATATATTATATGGTGTTTAACTCCTGGTAGTGTTCTTCTTTGTCTAACGGTGTTTTAAGCAGGCGATATATAATGGTGTTTTAAGCAGCTAGTTTATGTTGGTGTGGGTGGTTTGAGGAGCTGTGTATGGTCGTATTAGTACTATTGGGTTTTCGGTATATGTTGACTTTATGTGTTTGTTTGTCTGTACGTTTAATTGTAAGGTCTAGGAAGTTGAGAGAGTTTTGTTGTTCTGTTTCGATGGTGTATGATAGTTTTTGGTGTATGGAATTAAGGTGTTTTAAAAATATGTGTGCTCTGCGTGTGTTGCCTTTATATAAAGTTATGATGTCGTCGACGTCATCAATCTAACCAACATAAATCAACCATAAATCATCATCATAAATCTAACCAACACACTACGAAAATACAACTACAAAATAGCTTACTCCACACACAACACTCTCAACAAACAATTTAAACCCAACAACAAAATCGACGACATTTACAAGAGGTCATTCTACACACGTTGCCAAGAACATATAAAAGCACTAAAAAACAATAACTACCAATCAAACTTCGCCGATCATCTCAACTCCACAAAACATGACTACATAGACATAACATCTAACCTACAAATTCTTCATAAACAACACAGAAATAACCAACGTACACAACCGAATAGTACGAAATATGCAGGCACTTCAAACTACATCCTACACACATACTCAATACACAATTACATTACAACTCACACGCACTTTTTGACATAATAACTCCTAATACACACAAAATACACCCACACCGCCAAAATATACTAACCACCCTAACCTACGTAAACCTTGAGATCAGTTACGGTCTGAGTTGACGAAGGGACACCTCTCCCGAAACGGCCGTCCTATAGGCAAGTTAAAACATTTAAAAGCGTTTAGTGATTACTAGTAGCTCACGTGAAGATGGAATTAACAAATGTTAATAATAATTTACTACAATTTAACAGCACAAAGTATGGCATGTATAAAATAGTGCGGTGTGGCATGAAATAATAGTTGATAAAGAAGTGTATTTTCACAGTGGAAGTATTTTTGTATGACGACAATGTCGGTTTTATTTAATTAAATAAAAAAACACAATATACAAAGTTTATATTTTGTATAATTTACACTAACCAAAAATTACCTTATCTACATTACGATTACATGGTATTCATCTTCCGAAGACCATGTAATTGAAATGTTCATAAAGTCATTTTTAGTTAAATACAATTTTTTTATATTCTGGTTAGTAGGTTTTATTTATTTATTTGAAATTAGTCCTCAGTGCTCAGATATTTATTAATATCAGTTTTGTCCACTGTTTATTGTTTGCGCATTTAAAATCACTTTTCCTTGTTTAAAATGTATATTTAAGCAACATAAGTAGTTTAAAATGTATATTTAAGCAACATAAGTAAAAACGAAAAAACCTGATATAGTCTTTGGTAATTATTAACAAAATTATTAATTTATTAAAATAAATTTACTATAATAATAAAATATAATAATTTGGTAAAATAAATAAGCTTGATCAAGCACATTCGCCCATCGCTTCTGCAAAATACCGGCCAATCATTGAAAATACATATTACACTTGTATTACCTTGGCAAAATACCACTACTTACTGATTTATTCAGCCGACGCGTTTCGCGCTAGGTCAGCGCTTTTTCAATGCTGTAAATTACTGACAAGATAAAAACCTCAAGATGTACAACACAAAAACTGCAAGAAAATACATAATTTCTAAGAACAATGACCCCTACTCTGTACAATTTTTCGCCTGTAATCGATTTATTATATTTATCTGAAAATTACATTAATAACCTTGTTTTATAAATATCCAATTGACTGTTTCCTCAAAAAATTATAATTCACTCTAATTTTTTTTATCTGTCTTTGAAAATTCAATCATGTTTTGTTCTTAACTCATTTTTTATAATTAATCTTCATTTGTTTACTAATCTTTTTCATTAGTATGATCAATCCTCACATTTCTATAAATTAAAATTTTTATGGAAAAATACTTCCAATAATTGTCCTTAACGTTGTATTGTCCAAATTATTCTAATTGCTGGACGCTTCATACATTTCTTTCTTAGTCTGTAGTTTTCTGTGGTACAGGGAGATATTTTTATCCTTATGTTGGACGATTTCTTAGCGATTGATAAAGAATGACCGTTTTTAATGTTTATCTCAATTTAAATTTCTTGTAACTTCTTATATGTTATGAGGTAAAAGAGGAGGTGATACTTTACAAGCGTGTATTATGTTTTTTAGAAATATTACCCAAACATCCGTTCTAAACAAGAAACGGGTGATTTCAAGCACTGAAAAACATAATTACTACTTAGAAACATAAATTTGTAATGCTGTTACACTCTTATCGAAATTTCACAAAAACAATTCTTTAAGTAAAAATTATTTGTTTATAACAGCAGAATTTGTAACATAGTTATTCAAGTAGGCAAATAGGCATCGTTGCTATATAGCAGTGGCGGCTTATACAGGTTGCACGGTTGCGCAAGCCCAAACTACAGATCAATAGCGAAAATAAAATAAATGTATGTATTAATTAAGATTTATGTACATTATTGCGAGCGATTATTAATCAAATAACATGATCCGTCGTCATAAACAATAATAAAAAAACCAGAACCGAAGCGACCATGTGAGGCCGCTGGTCCTTTAGATGCGTAAAATATGTGACAGCGACAAAGTACGTTTGCCGTGGGCCTTGTTGCGTGACGTCATCCATTCTTTACGAAAAGTCGGTTGTGTTAACTCACTATCACGTCTACAACCATTTGTGTAGGCCTACTCATAATGAGTGATGAATTATTATTTTTATTGTTAGTTTCTTAGCTATTTATTAGACGAGGACTACGAAAAAGAAAACGTAATTGGGTTGATGGTATCTTGCGCAACCTAGATGGGAAAAGGCCTTGCAATTATAAGCTTTGTACAGACGTGATCGGTACTTGGAACAGTTTTTTTTTCTTTTTTTATTAGTTATTTTAGTTTCAAACCTGACAAATTATTGTTCAAATTACTTTTGGATTTGTAAACAACTTTAATTTATAATTTAAATAAATAATCTATTTATAAGAATTTATAATAATTAGGCCTATTATAGTTTACAATTATAATTTATTATTGTTGTGCCTCATGTGGTGTTGCGCATGTCGTTGGTCCCACAGGGGTGTCCTTACTTGGACAAAATGAATAAGTTTCTCGCTATCCATGATGCTCGTCGCACGACAAATCCAAGCTGAATAGGAAAAGGAGAGCGATGTTGCGCGACGTCGTGGTGCAAGCCCCACCCCCCTCTAGCTCAATAGCTTCTACAAAACAAATTACGAAAAACAGCGAGCTCTGGATGAGCTACAAATGTTTACACTATTTTCTTCAATGTTTTTGGTCTGATATAAGCAGGTTGCCTATATACTGCGCATAACCCGATGCTTCCTATCAAGGAAAATTGAATGTAATGTTTGTTTGTACCTTCCATATCAGTTTCTATCCAATTAATGTTTTTCTGTACGTATTAATACACGTTCGCGGATGCAAAATTTATAAGGAAAAAATTCAAGAGAGAAAATATTATTACTAAAAACGTTTTTCGTCCATAAACGTTAAAATATAACATGCACTAGTATACTTAACTATACAAAGACGGTTTAATGATTTTAAAAATAATTACGCATATCTGACTACCTATTTCCGATGAGTCACATCTTGTAACAACAAAGAATGGCACTGTACTGATTGGTTTTTGTTTTGAAAATGAGTCGGTTAATAGAACGTTCTGGATGATCGAATGCCGTATAAAAGAGCTTTTACTGTACTAGTAAAAATGAATGACACGAGGAACGGGATAATTTCACTAGTTTCCAGTGACTCGTTGCCATACTAACGGCCACTACTATTGCTTTGGTAATGAGGTAGTAGTGGCTACCGTTCCTATGGCAACGAACCAATTACTGTCCACTGATGCTACCTTCGACCCAAATTCACGACTCGCTTCTCAAAGGTAATATTACAGCGGTATACTACATTAGTTCTAGTTTTCTCGTTAATTATTGGTAAAACCAAAACAGCTACCCAAGTTCAACAGTCAAATGAGTGAATCGCTATAATTCTTTTTGAATTTTACATTACTGTAGTACGTTAAAAGTGTAAAACGTTTGTAAAAATTGAGCCTATTATGTTAAGACAATTAAAGGGTTTTGTTTTTATTTTACGCAATAAAAAACAGTAACTTTGAGTGGTGTAGGCTATTTAATTAATTTCTTTATGTAATTTCTAAATAAAAGGAGGATCTTTAACATTTCATCTGAATTTAAGAAAAACTCATCATATACATTGATTACTTGAATATAGATAAAAATAACATTGCTTTAGAAATGTATGTTAGCATTAAAATAAATTTAACTAAATCATTTTTTTTTTGTAGACACTATTTTTTGTTCAACTTTTTCAGTGTTTAAGCAATATTTCTATTACAAAAGTTCTCAAAGTGTTCTAAAATTTTTCAACTTTAATTAAAAAACGTTCCTTATAAACATTATTAATGTACTAATGGCACACAGAAACACGAAGTGAAGTAGGTCAGATTTTATCAATAAAAATACTACTCGGATTCTCTGGAGGCGGTGTTTGGAGGATGTGGCGAACTGATAAATACAGATATTTGTCGTCGTAGTGATTCATCATTGTGAAGAAACAAAAGTAATTTTGAAGTAAACAACATATGTATATTACAGGAATAACATTTATCTGAAACAATTAAAAGTGTTGCGAAATGGCAATTAAATTCCTATATAAACAGGTACATTAAGAAGTGAATTAAATTACTGTTTACAGTGTCAAACAATATATGTTTCCAAGTTCAAACTTCTACATGAATAACAACTTCATATCAATAGTTCTTTTAACAATTTTACTTTAAATTTATTAATAAAGTAAATCAGATAACTTATTTCAGTTTATAAACGAAGCATTATTTTTGATAAGTCGAATATGACTATCACTTTGAAAACTAATCAAATACTAGGCTAGTATTTACTATAGTAAACTTACATTCAATGCACATGACAATTATGGATTTCTTGTTTAATTTTTATCGTGGTTACAATTTTCTTGTTATTTTCAGGAAAGCAAACAATTTTCCTGCTCTTGTAATGCAAGATGAAGCTATATGCCCGTGTATTAATTCACGTTTTAAATAATTTATAGTAACGATTTAGATAGTCTACAATAGAGTGTAGATCACACTTCATGGTTTCAGTACAGGAAACGTTTTTCTGATGTGAATAGGTAATTTAATGTTTTCATGTTTTTCCTGTTCCGAGAAAAAAATGTGCAATTCTGTATCGATTCTACAAATAATATTTTCTATGGTTTTCTACCAACACCAGCGTTTCTTGTCACAATGAGTTTTGTATTATTTACCATCGCTTCCTAATATTCCTATTATCTGCAAAGCGTTTCCTTAGTGTTTCTTTATAAGTATTTTTGTTTAAGTTGGAGTAGAATTCTTATAGTGTTTTTCCTATTGGTCTATAGGTTATAAACTTGATAGAGCTAAGCAAGATGACACTAATGGTGGTCAGAGAGGCTGGTGTTATTAGATATTCCCATGTAGGCATTGGCATTTGTATATCCTTTACTCACAGGCATACTGTGGTTTATTTCATGAACTTAAATTTTATTAAATAATGTCTTGAGGCCACAGTGTTGAAATGATTTGTGATATTAGCCAGACTATTCAGATGTTGATCAGTGTGGGTTTGGTTCATGTATCTGTTCTTGTCCAAACAATGCGACAAAGCTAAACGTTTCTTATTACACTTGTTTGTATTATCTTGGCAAAAAACCACTACTTACTGACTTATTCAGCAGACGCGTTTCGCGCTAGTTCAGCGCATTTTTCAATGCTGTGAATTACTGACAAGACTGTTGCTCAGGTGTGTTGTGTTGGTGTGAGTCTGTGATTTATTTTTGCTCTGTGGTGTGTTATTGTTCATAGAGTAGTTAATTATGTGTCAAATATAGTGTTTGATTGGGAATGGGTTTTGTCATTTAAAGCAGTAAGTAGTGGTTTTTTTGCCAAGATAATACAAACAAGTGTAATTTCTATTAAAACCTCAAGATGTACAACACGAAAACTGCAAGTTTTAAAAAACGTGTCTGTTACAAATTTTAGTCAATTCTTTATAAAATATTTCTCGCTGCAAAAACAACCTGAAAACAAAAAAATATAGCATTTTCACAGAGAAATTTTTCTTCTGATTTCTATCAACTAAAAACCG